>JAPZEB010000014.1:19334811-19350439 GCA_029783705.1 Chaetodon striatus | reverse complement strand
AACAACACAAGAGACCAATATCAACTTCAGCAGGGCCTACTCACTGAGCGCAGCGATGCGGAGGGGAACCAGGGAGGGAAGGCTCTTGTAACAGGGCAGCTTCATCAGAGCAGCATCCTCTGCCTCACACAGGTTCAACAGCTGGAAAAAAAGGAGAGGGAAAAAACAAAGGTCAGAGGTCAAAAATCTGAGTGCTAAAGGCAGCGATTTAAGATATTTATGTGGATGCACACACATTTCCCTGTTTATGTGATTTGTGAAAATATTCTAAATCAAAGCCTGAGATGCCTTTGAACCATATAACACTGTACCAAATTATGTCAAAAAAAAAAAAAGTATAAAAACAAGAACAACAGGATGAATACTTGGTAAATAAAATAATAAAACAATTAGGAAAAATAGATCTGAAAATTGTCTGTGACCTCTGCATTTTGCATACCTCTGTGTAGAAGACCTTGTGCTCCATGACATTGAGGTCCATTGTGAAGAGGCGAGGCTGCAGGGTGGTGCAGAAGGTGTTGCCCTCCATCAGACCGATCTGGGCGTTAGCAGGCTGATGGCGCAGCAGGTGTTTCTTGGGGGGAACCATATCCTGCAAAACCTAAGAGAAGGGAACAATGGGTCAACAACAATTAATTTAAGTGGATTAAAAGAACTGTGTACTTTACTCTCATCTATTTTTTTGAAAATTAAAAGATTATCAGAGTATTAGTCCAGAGTGATCAGACACACGCAGTAATTTTAACCTATTTTGAGTTTAAGCTTAAATGCATTTTACATAAAGGTCTAGCACAGCATTAAATTCTGGTATTCAGTAATAGAAAACTTTCCAGTCCTTGGTCTCACCTCTTTGTGTGGTTCCATGATGACGGTAACACTCTTGCCAGTGACCTGAGCTAGAACCTGCAGGGAGTGCATGGCCTGCTTTCTCACGGTTGAGTTGGGGGAGGTGACCTCTCGCACCAGGTCATGCGTGACCATATGGAAAGACTTGTCCTGGGCAGCCAGCAGCTCCTCGGTCTTTTCTTCATCTTTCAGTGGAGTGGCACAGCGCACAAGCAACTGCTCCAGGGTGGTCTTAGCCATGGCTACTGCTCCATTTGACACCTTGTTGTGAAAATCAATAAGTTACTAAGTTCAGTGCCACTGCAGTGAGTGGTGCTACAAGAGAGGAAAGTTACAAGCCTTTGTGAAACATCATGAGAAAACAAATGTCGACAACAAGTGAAAGCAGGGCATATCTTTAAGCTCAATACTTAAATAATAAACACACGTCACTTCTACTCCTTTTGAAAGTATCTGCTAAGTATTGGATTATCCGGTAAAAGCCTCTCACCTCTCCTGTGAGGTCCATCATAACAAAGAGCAGGGCCTTGAGAAAGGTGAGCTGGTTCTGCAGCACCCAGATCAGAGGCAGTCTTTCCATTAGGAACTTGATGGACACCACACCACCAAGCTTGGCATACCAGGCCTGCTCATAGCAGCAGGCGCACAGACGCTCCACGATGTAGGAGAACAAGGGCAGCTGGCATGCCTGAAGATGTAGACAAGAGGCTGAGATAATTAACTGATTCCCATTTTAAAACAATCACATATGAAAACACAAATCAAACACATAGAAGAATAATCATAAATAGCAAAATCAAAATATCAAAAGGATAACTCTACTCAGAGGTATGATCTGACAGAAGATTCAGATTCCTAACTTCTAGTGCCAGCACAGGTTACAATAATTACAAAACAATTGGCACATTTTGCATGAATGGCAATCTCTTTATTACATACGCAGATAAATGAACCCTCCAACACCCTCCTCACAGTGACTTACCCTCTCCTTGGAGCCAAGGATGATGCTGGCAACATCGAAGATGACGGCCAGGGCCACTTCTCCAATCTTACACAGCTCCTTCTCCTCATAGGCCATGCAGATAGCAATGGCATCAATCAGAACCAGTGGATCCATGCCCTTTGAGCCGTTCTCCTCACTGTGGAACATGGCTGTGCTTGGCTGGCTGCCCAGCTGGTAGCTCGGCAGCAGGAATGGACCTAGAATCGCGGGGGTGTACAAGTAGAAAGAAATTATGTTTAACATGAAATACATCCATTTTACTTAAGATTAAAAGATGTTACAGCTACACCTATGTGTTACAGTAAAAGTAAATGTTCCATTTCTATTTTTCTTTTAGTTTGTTTGAAATATAAATTTTTAAAAAAGGCAGGATTTTAATAAAACCAGAGAAAGGACAAAATTGGAAAGTGACTGATATTCTTGTGCAGCTGGGAATCGATGCCGATGCCAGGGCAAAACAGAAAGCTAATATTAGACGTAGGGAGTAGAAAGAGCACCAGTCCCTCACCACACTGCTGAGCCACAGCGACCATGGTATAATGGCGAATCAGGCTGGCTACGAAGGGCAGCGCGCTGGGCCTCAGGTCCTTTATCACAGCAGACATGAATGCCCCAGTCAGGGCCTGTTCAAAAGTTCTGCGGGCAGGCGTGTCTTGTGCTTTGTAGCGGTGAGAGATGATGACATTGGGGATCCACTTCTCAGCGAAGCTAATGGGGGAGAAAACCACGCAATGAATTACAGGATTACATATTAACAAGGACAATATAATAATATGTGACGGTACTACTGAAACTTTATTTAAAGTACAGTTGAAAATGCAGTTAAAGGTTTGTGTTAAGCCCATTTTGCTAATATTTCAAATGAGATCCATGTGCATTGCCTGTTTGCAGTCCCCAAACTTGCAACTCTAATTCTCTTCGTCCATAAATTTTCTCTCTCCTGTTACCTCCTGCTGCCTTTCTATTCCTCTGCCTTCTTCTTTGTCCCCTGTTGGTATTTTTGTTATTTACTGCAGCTGAAGGCAACTGGGCCTTGGTGTGATTGAGCAGCTGTTTTCTCCATGCTTGAGCTTGTGTTTTATAATGCCACACGCCAGGGGCAGACCTGATGGATCGCTTCATTTCATTATTGCCATTTAAAAGACTGCTCTTTGGAGGGAGGAGGAGAGAGAAGAAGCGGAGTGGCAGGAGGGTGGGGGTGAGAGGAGAGGAAAGAGGCTAGCAAGGAACGTGGCGGGTGGAGAAAGTAGGGGGCGGCATGGTTGACAGAATGTCAGATAGATTGCCCTTCACTCATCGAGGGGCCTGCCACTCAAACACTTCTGCCTTCTCTCCAGTTGGCATTTCATGATTTGCTCTGTGTAGGATTTATTTCTTTTAAAACCGAAAGGGTATATTTACAGCGACCAAATGTTGAGGCAAAGTGCGATGTGTATAAAGAAGATGAAAGGAGGCAGAGAGAAAGAAATAAAGGAGAAGATACTGCAAATCGAGACATCTTACAAGAGGAGGGGGCTTGCGCAGGCCCCCTGATCATAACTGACACACTTCATTATCCTGGCAGAAATGTGCACACAGACGTATTCATGTGCATGAGTGTGTTAGTGCATAATGACAGGAGAGTGTAAGGGGCATGGTGTAGCGTAAACAGACAGGGGAAAGTCAATTAGCCCCTGCCCGAGGATCAATGATGGTAATGTGACTAACCCCCCTTCCTGTTTGTCTGTTCATGTATGTGTCCCCGCCTCGCAGTGAAGCCTGCCAGAGGGTGGGGGGGCCTGCAAGTGTGTAATTAGCAACTCCCGCTCTTGAGACGGAATTGATGAGGCAGTGTGTGGTGGGGAGTGTGGTGAAGACGTGACGCGAGACACTGAAAGCAGGGCATGTCAGCAGGTGGCTGGATGGGGTTGGATGTGATGGGGAGATGGGACGGTAAACAGAGCTGGTGCTGTGGGTGGGGTTGGAGGAGGGCAGAGAGGAACGGTGGCGTAAGTCGTAGGCAGCGGTAGAGGTCAAGGTCAAGATGGGTCAAGTTAAGGTTAAAGAGGAGGGTGATTAATCAGAGGCATGGCTCTGTATTGACTCAAACGTCAAATACATAAGATGTATTTTTATCACCTCCAGAATGTTTTTAGGTAAATGAACTGTCAAGGGCGTTCCTTAACAAATATATGACAAGTTTTTTGTGGTAAAACATAGTCCAACACACCTAAAATCTAGTAATAAATACTGCATTACAACGGAGATAATAATATTAATTCAATTAAGTACCACAATAATCACAATAACTAGACATATGAAGGCCCGTTACAATATGAATGAAAATGAATGCAACAAATGATATTACTGTCATTTTAAAACCATTTTATGCCACTGATATAATGATAATATAATAATGCAAATATACCCTTTCACAGAGCAAGGAATGTTTAATATGTAAGACTATTCAAACACAGGAATTAAAATATGGAAAAAACGTAACACATTTTTTAAAAAGTTACTAATACCTGTTAATATGTAGGAAAAAAGTATGTATAAAGTATTAGTAGATTTATAGGGGTAGCCCAAAATTACTCAGTTTGAGAGTTAATACAAAGTTTGGCCAACAAGAACAAAACCAAGTGATGCCTCTTGTGACTAACAAGCTTAGCTAAGCTCCAGGAACACTGCAGATACCTCCATAATCTGTGCTGCCAGGGATGGACAGGGATACCAACGGTGACTGGGAGGTAAAACTTGTTTCCAAAAAGCATCAGGCTTGTTTAGATGTTCCTTTGCAAACTTCTGATGCAATATTTTGTGGTGAGGACACAGGAAAAGTTTTCCACTGATGATTCTTTCTTAAAGATCATATTTGTACAGGTGTTACTGCACAATAGAACAGAGCACCACCACTTCAGCGTCTGCTAAATCTTTCTGCAGGTCTATGGCAGTCAAACGGGGGTTTTGATTTGTCTTTCTAACAATCGTACGAGCAGCTTTCTCTGAAAGTATTCTTGGTAATCAAGACCTCAGCTTGACCTCCACAGTTCCTGTTAACTGTCATTTCTTAATTACATTACGCACTGAGGAAACAGCTACCTGAAAACACTTTGCTATCTTCTTATAACCTCCTCCAGCTTTGTGGGCATCAATTATTTTAGTTTTCAGAGTGCAAGGCAGCTGTTTAGAGGAGCCCATGGCTGCTGATT
Source organism: Chaetodon striatus (assembly GCA_029783705.1). Taxonomy (NCBI): domain Eukaryota; kingdom Metazoa; phylum Chordata; class Actinopteri; order Chaetodontiformes; family Chaetodontidae; genus Chaetodon; species Chaetodon striatus. The sequence goes on along the minus strand of JAPZEB010000014.1, from coordinate 19,345,399 downwards.
GACAGGACAAGGTTTCAGGAGTCAGAGTATTGAAAAAGCTTTGAAATTTGCATCACCTGGCCTTTCCTAACAATGATTGTTAACAAGCCATAGTCCTAACAAGCTAATTAAGGTCTGAGACCATGTTAGAAAGTTGTCTGAGAACTTAACTGTCTTGGGGTGCCCAAACTGTTGCATGATGCTTCCTTACCTTTTTCACTCTAAAATTGTATAAAACAAACATTAATACAGTGATCTCGCACAAGTATGTTCCATCTTTAACGCAATGCCTTTTGGAGATCAGTTTATCTTCAGCTTACTTAACTATTTAGGGTAAAAGAAAATTTAACCAGGGGTGCCCAAACTTTTGCTGCACGCCACAGTAGATGGGTATAGAGGAAAAAAGGGAGAACTGCTACACTCAAATAATGGTCAGGGAAACCCATCTGTTATTCTGGCACCACATTCCTAAGTCAACAAACATGCATGTAAACATAACAGACAATATCGAGGTCAGCAAAATGGTCAAGGTCATATCCATATATCGGTAACGGTAAGTCAATAACATAATTATCCTGACAGGCCAAAGCATACGCCACATTAAAAACCAAAGCCAGAGTGTTTACTTACTTAGGATGAGACAGAAGCTGGTAGAGAGCGTGCTTGTTGTCATCCAAACTGGTCATGGCCACCAGGAAACACTTAATGACCTCCCAGGCCTGTCGTCTGTAGTAGGGCTCTGTGTTGGCACTCTTCAGACAGTCCAGAGCTGTCTCTATCGCCTTGAAAAGAATATATCAAATAAATATTACTTCATAGTCTCACCCAATCTATGTTCGATAAAACAACTTACTATGTTGCAAAATACCAGTATTCCATATTATTAATATGGAAATTCAATCGCATTATAAGGCTCTATATGTGATTAATTTGTAGGAGGTAACACAGTGCGCCATCTGGCCAAGCAAAGGTCATTATGATTTCTACATTATGGGCTGACAAGTCACAGCAGCCAGGCACTTAAAAAGGATGAAAATGAACTAATTAATGCCACTCAGAACAGAGGGGAGAAGATGAGGAGGATGCAAGAATAGTAGGAGGGTGAGAGGAGAGATGAGGGCACAGCAGAACTGAATTGTGAACCTGTCAGTGTATAAGGATATCAGGATATTTCTGTCAGGGCTGAGACTCTGACCAGTACTCTATTGCTAGCCCTTAGATATGAAATTGAAGGGGAAAACAAAAATGCAAACTTCTGAGAAAACACAGCTTTCTGCTCAACTGTTTTAAAAAGTACGGACTTACTGTAAAATATTTCAGAAGTGGTCAGGAAAAAAAAGATTCAAGAGGTACAAAGGAGTGAGAAGGGGCTTGCAAGGCAAAAGACACATAAGAAATTCAGATATATGCTGCTCAAATCCCATAAGAGTGTCTTACTCATACTATCTTGAAGAGCTCCAAGTTATTCAAATCACTGTTATTTGATCTCTCTGTTTACCTTACAGCACTTTAAACCGTCTCTTCCTCAATGTGCCAACTGTCCATATGGCTGTATCATGAGCCTGCTAAAGATTCATGCCTTTAGCCCTGTGCATGTGGGTGTGCAGCATGTGAGAGTGAGTGAGTCTGTGTGCTGCCTGCGCCCATGATGATGGCAAACACACAGATGGATAGCCAGAAAGAAGGAGCAGCCATTAGTGAGAGTAAATAATGCCGTCATGGCGGCCCACACTAGATTGATGATTACTGACTGGGGATGAGGAGGAGAAACAGGAGATGAATTTAATTACCTGGAGGACACACACATCTCCTCACTCACTCTCTCCCCTTCTCACACACAAACCCTTGACAAAGATGTATTGCTCTCAGAGGAGAACAATAATGAGTAAAATCAAGCTCTTTTACGTTTAATTCTCTCTTTCTAAAACTGAAATACAAAGGTAGAAAGGGGGGAGAAAGGAAATGCAACAAAGTGAAATCAAACAAAAACTTTCCTCCTCAGAGTTCTGCAAACAACTTAAAGCGGAGAACATCGTGCAGGTCTTCACTACCAACAACAATGTAGTCTTACCTTCTCCATGGGTAGCTGTATGGACGCCTTGCAGTCAGTGAATTCTGCCTTGATGCTCGGCCCCTGGACCTCGGTCACCACATAATGCAGCCTCTGAGACTCCTTCAGCATTTTCCTGTTGCTGCCACCAAACTTTCCTAACACACGGTAGGCTACATGAGAGATGCTCTCAGCCGGGTTACGGAGGGTGCGCCACAATGCCTGCAGCACAGGGAGAGAAGGAGAGAAATTATAAGCTTTACTGTTGATAGGAAATAAAAGAAGCAGGGAATTAAACAGTTTCTTTTAAAAGAGCGGAAACTGTGATACCAGATTATAATCATTACTGCTACACTACACTAAACATCAACTTAATGCTGGGAAAGCTAATGAGTTGCAGTACAGTTACTAGCTGCTGTATGTTTATGGCATTAATGTCACAATTCAATAATGATTAAATCAATCTATTTGGCTCTATTTTTACCAATGCTGAGCAAGTGGAATGAAAACAAGGACTTGGCATTGCAGACATGGATCATCCTACACAATTCCGCAGTACTGTGATGAAGACATGTGAGTGATCATGGTTCAGTGTACTGTCTGCAGATATCGCCCTGTCCACTGCTGACCACTAGAGGGCAGGTATGCTAAGTGATGTAGAGAGAATGGATGGATATAAATCAGTTACTTTTTGGATGTTAAACTATCCGGCCAGGCAGCTCAGTAAAAATTGTATTTGGCATGATGGTAAGACAACCACCCACCTGCATGAGCTCTGCCCTGACAGGCTGAATGTGGTCATAAAGGAAGTCAGGCTGTAGGTTGTCCACACATAGCTCCAGGGTGCGAAGGCCCTGGCTGACCAGAGTCTGAGAGCCATTGAGGGCGGACACCAGTGGATCCATTAACATGGGTAAGTAGGGCAGCAAGGAGCTCAGACGCACTGGCACTGTCAAACACAACTCCACAAATAGATCCTTCATGTGCTGCTTGTGAAGGCCACTCTGCAGCATGTTCAGACCTGACAGCATGAAAACAGGATATTGGATAAAAAGTAAGATGATGTATCAGGACAGGGGTGAACCTTTTTCCCCACTTTCAGTACAACTCATGTGAGGCTTTACCTTGCAGCAGGTTTGGTAGAAGGGGTAGGAACTCCTGGTAGAGCAGGTCATGGCTGCCTCCACCAATGGAGCGAAAGAGAGCCCGGAGAAGCAGGAAGTAGTTGTAGGGTTCCTTGGCGGATTGGGCCAGCTCCATGGAGCTGTTCACTATCTTGTGGAGGTGTGGCTGAGGAAACAGGGATAATCATATTAGTAAAGAATGACAAAGATAATAAAAAAAATTAAAAAATCGCCTAACGAATAAACAAAAACACCCACTTACCTTCAGCATCTGTTCATTCTCAGCAGCAAACAGTGACACTGAGCCAAATACTAGTTTGAAGAGCTTGAGGTAAAGGTTTGAGAGCTCAACATTGGAGCCCATCTCTGGTAGTCTCTCAAGAAGATACTCCACTAGGATGGTGGCAAATAGAGCAGACGTTGACAGGTTGGCCAGGAAAGAATTTGCCACAATCTTGTAAAAACAGAAAAGAAATATAATTTGAGCACTGGTGAATTAAGACTGAAGACCTTATTATCAGAACTGTTATGTATTGACTTATGTAACTGTGAGAAAAACACATCACCTGTGATACAAAACCAATTTACACATGCAACACCTGTTTATATGTGAGATCGCACGAACCTGCAGTGCGTAGTTTTTGGAGATCCTTTCCACCATGTACGGCACAGTTGTCTGAAAAATCTCCTTGAATGTGAGTGGGTTCATCATGGTGAAGACCCCAGCAAAGTGCTCCAGAACTTCTTTCTCCTCCTTCATGCGCACAGTCTGACAGTTGGCCACCCTAATGTACGTCTGCTGGTTATTGGCAACCTGAACCTGGACAGGAGAAACATAAGGTGTTACACTGGGCTGTTGTCGGATTTGAATCATCCCAATTATCAAGAGCCATGTCTTGCTGACATATCATTATTTGTTAAGGATTACATGGGCAAACTTCATTGCATTTTGGGTTTTCCATCATTGCAAAAATAAAACTAGTGGTGTTATCGTCAAGAGTTTTGGCTGTACCTGGTAGATGTCCAAGGCCTGCATAGCATATTTTACCAGCTTGATGTAGATTTGTGTTTCCTTTGGCTGAAGCTGCTTGTTAGGAATAAATTGAGCCTCTGGAAAAGTGCACAAGAATAAACAACAAACTTAAAGAGTGCATGTAGGTGAGTCTAAGTTTAATCCAACAATTATTGATAGATATTCATTTATATGCAATGCCTAATGCCATCATTGATGCTGAGCATGGATCTGTGTTATCTCACCTCCTGGGGCCTTGCAAGAGGTGATGCCCCAGGTAATTGTCTTCACTCCGCACACCAGTGTCTTGACTAAGCTGCGGCAGTCTGACACCTGAAAAGTCTGCTTGTCTTCCTTCTCACCAGCTCGGTCAAAGGACGCTGTTGGGGGTTGAGGCGGCGCGGCAACGGGCGTGGGGGGAGCAGGAGGTGGAATGGCAGGGGTGGTGGATGGAGTGGGCGTGGCTGGCACCCCGGGTAACACCCCTGGGTCGACCACACCCATCTCTGACTGGGGCTTGCACTTTTTAAAGATGGAGACAAGCTGGTAACGGGCAATGGTGTGAAACTTCAGCACAAACACCTGATTTACAGGAGAGAGACAGAGAGAGAGGGAAAACATGACTCAACATTTTTTTATCAAAGTGTATGTGATATACCCCAGTGCCTTTTCTGCTGATCCACGCTCTGTGCTGCCTACCTCCAGCATCCTCATCAGGATGTCCCGTCCATTGCCATTCTCCTGCTCAGACTTTGAGCGGATGCAGTCGACCAGGTTGAGCAGCAGCTTGCAGGACATGGTCTGGATGTTACTTGGAAGTGACTCGTCATCAATGTTCTTTGCAAAGAGCTGCACAGCTAGGGATAAATCTGTCAGGGGCAAGTTCTGACGAACATGGTGCACCAGGTCGGCTAGAGTGCTGTAGGCCAAGGGTCTGGAAAGAAATGGAAACACGTCACTGTAACATTTGGAGCTGAATTATAATCATATTTTATGACTTCATCGTAGTGAAAACTGAAAAGACCATGCTCCAGTGAACTGACATTTTCTAAAAGGCAGAAAAAGTAGTAATCCGGAAAGCAGGAGTCAGGAAAAGTTTGACAGATATGGAAAGTAGCTTTGGGATGCAACTGAAACTGCGAGGGAGAAGTGGAGGAGAAAGGGAGGGAGAAAGTGAGCTAATGAGTGACACTGATAGTCCTGCCAGGTCTCCGCCAACTGCCTTGTTTCTTATGTAGTACTAATGTGAAATGACAGCTATTTTGTTGATGAGGTGAGCTAGTTTGGCATCTGAAGAGGGTCAACAAGGGTTTGAAATCGACCTAAAGAGGGGATGTGCAAGCAGCCTGCCCTCTGGAGATGCGGGTGTACATGACAACTTGACAGCGCGGTCTGTGCTGCAGTGTTGAGTTAGTTTCCCTGAGAATCTCAGCAGCGCTGAGAACTGCCTGATTAATATGCTAGGACACTTAGCATGCACCTGGCTGAGCAATCAACCACAAGAGAGAGAGGGTACTGACACCAAGGAGATCAAAAGATTGTGAACACACACAAAACTCACCTGAGAGTCTCCCGGGCCGTGTAACCAGAACCAATTAGGATGGATTCATCGAAAAGTTTGTCCATGCAAGGTATAAACTCTGAAACACAATAAGAATTTTCATGAAATGATTCAAAGATTGTAGGTGCGCCCCAGAAAAAGAAGGTGATGGGGTAAAAACAAGTCAGGGTGAAACTGTAAAAGGTGTGTGTACACGTGTCAGAGCCCTCTACGGGTATGATTTTCAAGACTTGCTCTGGAATAAGAACTGCAATGTGCAATACTGCACCCATTGTGCCATATGCCAATCAGACCCAAGCTGTCCATGTAAGATCCGCAGCCTGACCCAAAACCGCACATCTTATAATAACCATTCGCTGTTTATATAATTCAGGTAGGCAGCACATTTTAAGTGATCATTCTGGGACATTTCATTAATGTGAAACTAAGATAACACAGTTTGTGCTTATTTTCATAATATTGAGCAGCACATCTTCACAGTTAACGTGCCTGTTAGAAACGCACCTGACTGAAGCGGCTCTCATATTCCAGCTGGCACCGAAGACAGAGCCAACAAAAAAAGTCAGCAGAGGATTAAAATGTTAAAACGCTGAATTTAATCATTATTATTCACAGTTTATCTTAATTTATCATCCAACACCCATGAACCAACCTGCATGTTTTTTTTTCACCCAGAGCCAAAGCCGCAAATAAAATTAAGACAAACTACCACCCGCAAATCACCTTTTTTGTGGGTTGCCTGCTGGGTACCAGTGGGTATCCAATTTGACACAGGACTCTGACATGTGTTGTAAGGCATGGTGCTAAATAAAAACATTATTACAAGACAAGAGAATAATAACCGTAGGTAAAATGTTAGAAATGTTTGTTTTAATATATGCAGTGATAGTGTACCATGCCCCATCCCCTGCTTTAGCAGCTAGAGAACAATTCTGACTAAAACACCTTATTATCTTTAGAAAGTTTTCTCAATCTTCTGTAACTCTATGACATCAAACGTCTGGCAAAAAAATAAGCCGAATCACAAAAAACGGTTTGAGCCACAGAAGCAGAAGTAACTCACAATATCATGTAGAAAATCACGCAAAATGTGTATCGCTGTCTCAAGCTTTCTGATGGGTGGTTAAGCTTTTATTCCATTTCATTCAGTCTCACTTTTCACTGCTCAGTCACCAAATCCAAATGAGGGTCTAAAGCCACAGTTTGACAGCTAATAAAAATGTTATTTCAGAAGTGTGAAATGTGAAAAATGAAGTGTGACTTGGCGAGAATGCAGGCTGCTAATGTTTTGACCAGGAAGAACACATTAAACTACAATTAGCCCTGAAGTTTCTTCAACTCTCACGGAGGAGAAAAAACTGTTAAAAAATGATGTGCACTGTGAAAAAAAACATGAACCACTATTAAAAATAATTCACCCACCCTTCTCACTCAATTTACTGTTCACTAGTTTATATGCATTTGTGTGTGTGTGTGTGTGTGTACATACGGCTACGTAGGTCAGTTGTAAGGATGTGCTTGGCTGCAATGAGCAGTTCCTTGCGGAGGTGAGCAGTCTCAGAGGGGCAGTTGGTCAGCAGCTGCAGCATGCCCTTTACCATCTGCTGAGAGTATTTCCCTACCAGGTCCTGATAGAGTATGCACACACACACACACACACACACACACACACAACATATGATTAACAGCAGAATTAATTCTTAAAATTACTGTCAACTGAGGCAAGCTATGTTCGACAAAAATAATTACCATACAACTCAATACTAATACAAGTCAAATGTTTGAGCAAGTATTCGGTATTTTTCAATTTAATATCTTTTAATTTAATTTGGACAGGCAGGGTGTCTGTAACAGCCAAAACAACAGTTCACTAAATCCCCTAATAGAATTCTTCTTTTTATGGTATTATCAGCGTTTTTTGATGTTTGTGCCAATTGCCCGAGTTTCTACTGTCTTTAACACTGTTGCTGATAATGTCTGCACACAGTCAGTGTAGCAGGGGATTGTTTCAGAGGAAGCTATTTGTACCATTCACTCTTGTTCAGTGTGCAAAAACTAAATATGAAGTAAAGTAAATGCAAAAGTCTTAATTTAATTTTTCAAAGTGTCTTGTTTTATCTTTATTCTTGCAAGCTTCGGTGTCCTCATATCAGTGAGCACATTGTGTTACACTCTGCTTCCTGCCAATCACCTGACACCCACAAAAAGAAATGATATTCAAAAAACAATCCTTCAAAACATGCTTGTTTTACTACAAATGCATCTTTATCATCTGCAAATCTTTGCTACTAGATAATGTGAAGCCAAGTTTGAAAAGAGGATGCATTTTAAAAACATAAGCAAGCCATCAAACAGGTGTACCTGGTAGATTCGGATGATGTAGGCTAGGAATGACAGAGTCTTAATCTGCGCGGCAATGAAATCTGCATACAACTCCTTGTTATACAGCTTGTGTTGCCTGCAAAGGAAACAGCACAATTTACATAAAAAAGACATTTAGCTCCATTAAAGACATTAATGATGTTGTATACCTGCAGTAGGTGGCAATTACAGAGGTTGAAATTGTGGGTCTACATATGGGACTCAATTCTACATGGGTGACTTGTTTGTCTGCGTCACAGCTGTTGCTGCACGTCAGGAGGAAAACTCTCTCTCTCTATACCTGCCAGAGACTGCTGAGGTATTTTTTCTAAATTAACTCTGCTCCATTTCCTTTCTGTTCCGAATGCTTAACACAAGCCTCTTCCTACCCTGAGAGGTTTCACCTCCTGCTAAGCCAATTTCTACAATTTTAACTTCCCCAAAATGGATTTTAACTCCGGGTTTGGCAGGCAAAGTGCCGGGCAACAGCATCAACAAACTGAGTGCTAGAGAGGAAGATGGGGAGGAGGAAAAAAAATCCATTCTCTTAAACGTGCCCAAACTCATTTTGAGGGCTGTAAAGTGAAAATGAAATTTGTTAAAGGCACACACAAACTCCTAGCTGAGACCCACACCAAGCGTGCACGCACACACACACACACAAATGCAACTTACCTGGCCTGTGGAGACACCTGGAGCATGATGGTATTCATGATGAGGGGTACAAATTCTGACACCACATTGTGAATGTTCAGCTTATATAGCTGAGGGGACAGACAAACACACAACCTCAGTTAATGAAAAACTGACCTCATTTTAATACACACTTATTATTACAGCTGAAGTGATACATTCCAAAATCTTTTTCATATGTATTTTTTGGGGAGAAATATGCTATAACTCCCATGACTCCAATTATCTAATAAAGCAGATGAGCCAATTTAGTTATTTATTTCAAAGATTTTGACACCACTGGCAACTTATCTTCCAACCCTAAAGGGAAGTATATTTATATATTTTTGTTTTTTGTTTCCTCTGCACGTAAATTGCAATGTTTTAAGGCAAAAAGCACATTTTGCAATGACTAGTTTGACTTATTCCTTTTTCCTGTCACCGGTTTTCTTTACCAAGGGTTACTGTGTGATGGTTAAATTTAGAGAAGTTCAGGAGTGTCTCACAAACCTGATACATCAGCACCACTATGATAGGAAGCTCTGCCAGCACCTTGAGAGACAAGGACCCTCGTGGGATGATGGTGTGCTAGAGGCAGAAACAAAGTGAGAAACAAGATGAGGATGAGAACTGGATGACGTAAAAGCTAGATACTTGCCACACCCTTCTACAGCTGAAGCCTTATGGAATAAAGTGATTCTGACAGATGTACCACTGCACAACAAAGAACTCCTGCACACTGTCTTCTACACCTGCAATAATCAGAACTTCATTGGGAACAATACTGTGGTACAGACACTTTCATTGGGTTATTCTAGAAAATGTTGTTTAGAAAATAACCTGACAAATGTCTCTGTATGGAAAGGTTGTTCTCAATAAGTTTCTGATTATTGCAAGTGTAGAAGACAAAGTGCATGAGGTCTTTGTTCTACTATAGTCATCCTACCAACCTGCAGGTATTCAAAAGTGTTGCTTTTGGTTGTACCATTGCCCTAGCTAAGTCAAGTTTAGAGCAGTAGACCTCTGACCACAAGTTTGATGGTTTAAATCATACTTGCCAAACCTCCCATTTTTTCCCGTGAGACTCCTGTTTTTCATTGCCCTCTACCGGTTCTTTCCCGGAGTCACAAAGCTGCTGTATTTCTTCCTATTCATGACAAATTTTCACACCTTTTTCCCATTTTTATTATTACGACCCGTTTCTGGCACTGCACAGTGTGTAAAAGCCCCAAGACTCTAAAGGTGTACTGTTTCCTACACACTGGCGCTTCTGCCTCCAACCCTCCAGGACCAAAAAAGGGGCGCCAATCAGGCCAAAAAGAGTCGGGCACGACAGCAGGGTTGGGGGGGACCGCCAAGGCGGAGTACCCAGCTGTGTTCCACAGACCATGAGCCTCCCGTTCTGCCTCACTTAAGCATCCAGGACCCCAGGGGCATGAGGGCCAAGGAGGACAGCCGGCTGTGGGTCCCTGCCATGAGCCAAGCCTGCAGCCTGACCGCCCTCCCTCCTCCTGGTACTCTGCTGGAGCACCAGGGTCATGAACCAAAAACTAAACCTAATTAAATGTACTTAGCATAAAGATATTGATGCAGTGTACCTATTATTTTGTTATGTTCATTCTTTACAAGTCACTAGAATGTCTAGAAACTCTTCCTCAGACTTCACTTTCAAAATCCTTATTTTAGTTCTTCAGGTTGGCTAGTATGCTTTAAATATTTATCAGTTCTTGTACATTCTCCATTACAAAATGTCACTCTTCTAGATTCTCCCCCTGCTGTAAGATTATGTTGTCAGTACAGTCTTTGAAAAATGAAGACCAAAATTCAAC
>JAPZEB010000014.1:19296052-19317040 GCA_029783705.1 Chaetodon striatus | reverse complement strand
ATTCACTGAATTTATGACCCAGAGATGAACACACTCCATCACCCAGCAAAATATGATTGAGTCAACAGTGAAATGTTTTTGGGCAGAAGCACACTGATGTCTGACATTGAAACTTAAGTGAAATGTTTAATGTTGAATAAACATCTGATTTTTCATTTCCATCATGACACTGAATCAAAAGTAGTTTGTCCAATTGAATTTTGGTTTATTTTGACATATTGACACAGTGTTATACTGATTAACTACAGTGACACCTCCAGAATTTTTTCATAGGGGCGGCCAGATGGAGCCACTGAAAGTCTGGGGGTGGCACCCCAAAACTAAAAAGTGTGACTGAAATTCAGGGATTCAGTTATTCTGTTGAAGTAAAGGCTGGTTAAAAACCACGTTAAAATGGAGAGGTATGGAATCACACACTGATATACTTTGGTTTCTTATTATACATTTTAATTATGTGATGTGCGTAGACTAGTGTCAGTACAGCTAACAACAGTCCTGTTTTAATATGTATCTGTATTGACATGTTAGGTGATTCATTGCTCTTAAAACAGGCTGAATGTCATTTTCCTTGAAAAGACAAAAACAGTGCTTTAATTCGAAGGAGTACATTGATTGCAAGGAACAAAACATTACTGTGAACAAACCTACTTGAGTTGAAGGGAGACTCATGGGTACCCACAGAACTCAATTTCATCCAGATATCTTGAGGTAAGAGTTTAGTGAACCCCTGTGAAGAAGGTCATGTCAGTTGTTCCCTCCCCAAAATTTAGCCTTACTTTGGGGCGTTATTTAACCCCCTTCTGAAAAGCAATGTTGGTTAGGTTAGGTTGTCTAGTTTCAAAAGATACCGCTTACATAGTACAATATTATTGGCCTCCTTGGACTTCAATGACACCTACTTTATATAAACATTTCAATCAGGAGAGACTTGTTCTGAGAGAAAATAATTTTTATTTACATGTGCACATAAGTATGAGAAATGTGAAAAGTCCAGGAGGGTGGTAAAGACGTAGTAGACTAAGAAACCCCCCTATGGAGCCTAGACGCTGGTGGTGGTAATGGTTATGATGAGATGAGATGAAGAGGGGGCTGAGGATCTGGGTGTGAAGAGATTGGAGGAAGCAGTGGGAGTGGGATCCAGAGAGAACTGTGAATGGATATAGCATAAAGAAAGTCTACCTGATTGAAATTACAATGAGTTTCACATACAACATTTGTACAAGATTGTTTTGTTCTCTACATGTGAATTACGTTCAATAAAACCGATCTACACATCTACAAAACTTGAAGACCAGGGTGGTTGAGTCAAAACAAGCAATCAAAAACACAGCTTAATATTTTGATGAACAGCCCAGGTCATCATTCACATTACTTTACATTAGACTACGATTACTTCTAATACAGTCACTATTTAGGTGCTCAGGTGTCAGTGTATATTTTTAAAATTAGATTTTTTTTCTGCATGTTAATCTGAGACAAGACAAAACAAAACCAATTATAGTTACCACATAAATTATCTTAAAGGGACAGTTCACCGCAAAATGAAAAATACATATTTTTCCTTTTACCTGTAGTGCAACTTATTAATCTAGATTGCTTACTTTGAGTTGTTGAAGATGTTGGAGATATTGGCCATAGAGGGAGACTGTAGAAGGAGGAGTGCATCTTAGTTTGATACTACCAGCTCACCTGAATTGGCCAATGTAACAGCTCAGCTGAAGAGGACACCATAATGTTTACATCTCGTGCTGTCATAAACATGAGCCTCTTGACCATGAGTACATGCATGCTTTCTTCTGCACAGTGATACAGTTGGCGAGAGTAGTTTGGTAGAAAGAAAATAGATCCTACATGAAACTGCTCGCAACAAGGTCTGTGGGTTATCTTGAGTAACCAGGTCATGATTTCTGGAAAGAGACATTGCTGTTGAGTTCATCAAATGTATTTTTTTTTTTGGCACTTTGAGCACAACAAACCAAGTGCCATTTTGTTCCATTACATTTGAGAGAAGACAGACATCTCTTCGGTTGATATCTCCAACACTCAGCAACTCACACCGAAACAGTCTAGACTGATAAAAAAAGTTCTACTGGTAAGAGCAAAGATAAGTATTTTGGGGGTGAACTGTCCCTTTCATGGGGTTGAAAGTGGGTATTAAATCCATATTATCTGTAGTACTTTATTGTGGTACTATCTCACATACCCTGATTATTCTCTTCCTTGCATTCCCACTTTTTAACTGACCAAGCTGGCTGACTGTTTGCTCCATCCCGGCCAGACACCATCAAATGTTACAGCTTTCAATAAATGGACCAATTTGCCAAGACTGTATTGCAGCTAGAAGTTGACTTAGCATTTTCCTCAGTTAAATGATTTAGCTTTTTTTCTGAAGGAGAGGGCTTGATTATCCCTCCTACTCGCTATTTTCCTTCAAAAATGACTTTTAGATGCTTTCCCATTTACAGATTTAGTCATCTAAAACCAAACAAGTTGCACACATCACAGTGAATAAAATAAAATTTTATCCCACACATCCCTAAGATGGTTGTTACCCAAGCTTCATTTGCTTCTAAAATATTTTGAAAAGAAAGTTGGCTGTTTGCACTTTGAGAGAATATTATCTCTGACTAGAACTCGATGTTTAATTAACAACTGCTATCTGCAGCAATAAATAAACCAGGGAACCAGAGGACATCAGCATAAACGAGAACAAAATGGGGGCATGAAATCATACTGAGATGCAACAAAAATTGATCACACCTTTCCGGTCCTAGTGCATGGCCCCCCCCTCCTCATCAGCTTAACTGTTATGAGATGATTAACTCCTCAGTCTTCATTGCTTAATTAACTTTCCAAATAAATAAATCAACAAATGTTTGACCCAGCTGCTCGGTGACGTCAGCCTACTACAACCAATCCGCGAGCTTCTACAGACACCTTTTTTTGGTAATCCTCTTTCCTAAGAGGAGCTGTCCGATCAGCACCACACTGCGCGCTCTGTTTGGCCAGAAATAACACAAGCCACATTAAGCGGGCTTACACTGACCGAGTCACTGGTGATCGGATTTTCTGCTCAGAATTTCTTCATTTTGCTCCCCAGGGATGGCGCTACTTTGTAGAAATAGTTATACGTGATGTTTTTGGGTATACCTGTGTGGGGTAAAGTTTTACGCACTAAACTTAGGAGTGGGTTTAGTTAGGGAGTGTTCGGGGTTCAGTGTTTGGCTTTCTGCTTTTCCCTTGACTTTCCTTTACGGTAAACGCCGCCGGTATGTTTTTACTCCTGTATGGATTGTTATGCTTGTGTGCGCTGAGCTGCGGTCAACCACCGAGCGGCCAGGTGGACGATGGAAAGCGATACATCTGCAGGGCGATACCCCTCAGCGGCGATGCCAGCTGCCCTGTGACATTGTTACCCGAGCTGAACGCCGGGAGCCAGGAAGAGGAGCTCAGAAATACCGTCATGCAGCTACGAGAGACAATTTTACAGCAGAAAGAAACGATTTCTAAACAGATAGGCACCATCAACGAGCTGACCACCAAGCTGTCCCTCTGCGCCTCAGCCACCGACGAGGGGAAGTACGATAAGGGGGCTCCCTGGGGCAAAGAAAAGCAAAACACAATGGGGGATGTTCCCAGAGATCCAAATGACACCATCGACAGTCTTGGAAAAACCATGCAAGGGCTCAAGGACCGGTTGGAGAACTTGGAGGTAAGTCGGAAGCAAATGCGCACAGCGTGCCCTCTGTGCCAAAGCCATGCGTAAAAGCACAGTTTGATTCTCGGAGCGGATTTATAGGATTACCACACCATGCAGATTCACTGCTCAGCAGTAGACTGGCTCTTCTGAGAATCATTAGTGTAAGTATTGTGGTGATCAAACAGAAGTATCCGTGAGAAACAGATTAATTGTCTAATTGGCCAGCTTTAAACTTCCTATTACGCACGGCCGATTATGTGACATGTGTGTTTATTATGCTTCCCCGACCACTACAGTGCTTTAAAGGGGAACACTACATAAATAAAAAAAAAATCCAATATGTTATTTTCATGGCCTGGGAAGGTTCAATCAATATCTGTAAACACGAGCTATTCTCTGTCAAAGAGACGTCTCAAACTTGTGATGGCATTAAGTATAAAGTCTGGAGCTACTCAATAGACAATGAATGGGGGACTGATTTTGTGGACCCACAGATGTTTGTTATCTTTTCTATACCCAGAAGAGCTTTATTCCATTGTGGTGTTCTCAGCTGTAAAACAGAAAATGAATCCATATACTCAGAACATTCCCCCGAGTGCTCTCTGTGTCTTTTATAATATCTTTCCCAATTCATTGTTTATGGAGCAGCTCCAGACTTTATACCCTATGACATCACAAATTTGAGTTTAGCACACCAACTTTTTGATTTACTTTACTTTTTTCTGGACTGTCTTAAACCATAGGAATAATATATATGAATTTTGAAAACAGGCATAGTTCTCATTTAAAAAGAATGTTGGGGACAGTTTATTGCCACACTTTATTTAACATGTAAGTTCTCATAAAACAGGACTGGAAAACTAGCCAATACCTTATACAGTTCTGATATTATATATATTTGAAGACCTGCTAATCTATCATACAGAAGTATGTCATAGAGCTGTGATGTAAGTCATCACTTGCAGGAGTGGGGGGTTTCTCATTGTCTTTGACCATCTCTGTGCACTTCCTCCTCATGTTGTCCTGTCCATCCCTCCCTAGCAACAGCAGCTGCGGGCCAACATATCCGGTGCTGCGTTCCCCAGCGAACTCCGCGACCTGCTGCAGCGTCGGCTTGGGGAGCTGGAGAAGCAACTCCTGAAGAAAGTCAGCAACCTGGAGGAGGAGAAGAGCATGCTGTCCAATGCCACGGCCGCCTACAGGCTGAAGACAGAGAGCACACTGAACGCCCTGGTGGAGAGGATCAGTGAGCTGGAGAAAGGTAAAGGTGTCATTCAGCAATTGTCCAATTCACATCATCATAACTGTACAGATAAAATTAAAATAAGATATTGTTTTGAGATGATTAGGTTGGTAGTAGAGAGGAGGAGTGAATTGAAAATGGTACTGTGCAGAAGGAAAACACATAGTATGAGACTATATAAGGCATGCAACCTAATGTACATCTAGTGGAGAGGAGGCAGAGGAAGGCACTCAGGGGAATGAAAGAGTTGAGGGGGTTTGATGAATCAGAGATGGGGTGGCAGACATGAACATTTTTTACATAAAAAGGACCTTTGTTGAGCTTTTACATCACAGCTGTCTGTGCATCAAACAAAAACGGAAGTGAGCCTGTTGTGTCCTCGCTTTCACCCCAGAGCGGTGATTAACGGTTTAAGAAAACACCTAATGGGACACCTCTCCCATCCTGTCCCTTTCTCTTCTATCTGCCTCTGCGTCATTACAGGAGGAGGAGACTTCAAGTCCCCAGAGCAGTTTAAGCTGTCCCTCCCCCAGCGGACCAACTACCTGTACGGCCGCATCACCAAGAGCCTGCCAGAGATGTATGCCTTCACACTCTGCATGTGGATCAAGTCCAGCGCCAGTCCTGGCATAGGGACGCCTTTCTCTTATGGTGTGCCGGGCCAAGCGAATGAGATTGTGCTGATCGAATGGGGTAACAACCCGATAGAGCTGCTCATCAATGACAAGGCACGACATTTCTGGTTTCCTAAATTGACTTGTGTTATGTTAAAGCCCCCCTCCACTAAAAAATGCGATTTCTTTTGTTTGTGTCCCCTAAAATGTCTGACCTTGACTTTACTGACTTGTACCTGTGCAAAGTTTGTCACTAGAGAGGTGTTTTCACATTCCTGTACTGAAGGGTTGTGCATTTCCCTAAAATCAGAGATTCAAATGTACACCAGGCAAGCTAACTTAGTTACGTAATACGAAAGCAAAATGCTGTCTAATACAGGGAAAATATATCTACAAACAGACTTTGACACAACACCAAAAAAGAAACCAGAATCTCCTGTGCAAAGCGAAGTTAGCATTAGCATAGTTATATTTTTTGACATCAAACACAGCAGAGTGTACAGTTTTTGGATGTACCCAAACCCTGGATCTTTCTCCCACTATCCACCAAAAACCCCTTCAAAGCAGATATTATTTTCTGTTTTACAACCACTAATATTGTGTCAGTCACTGCCAATTAGCCTAAAAGCTAACAAACTAACCAACAACATAAATAATAAATGCTAACTACACTTTCCATCCTGATTTGTCTGCTAGTCGCCAATTTTGCTACATGACAGACTCTGCATCTGAGTCTTGGTCTGACTGAGGGTTTCATTGGTCCACCTAGCGTGAGCAGGGGCCTGCATTTTTCAATGAGGGAAAAAGAAAAGATCTGCTTAAGCTCTTTTATTGGTTTCATTTTTAACTCTTTGTGTGGGAAAATGACCTTAAACAAAATATTTGTGATAGCAAAGTGTTTTTACATACATATGCTTTTATGTCGGCAAACCACAATTAAACACTATATTTTGACCACAGGTTGCCCAGTTGCCTTTGGAGGTACGTGATGGAAGGTGGCACCACATCTGCATCTCCTGGACCACACGAGACGGCCAATGGGACGCTTACCAAGATGGAGAGAAGCTGGGAACTGGCGACAACCTGGCAGCCTGGCACCCCATTAAACCCGGAGGGGTCATCATCCTCGGGCAGGAGCAGGTAAGAAAGTGCAGTATGCGTTTGATGCATAGGTCATCACTCTAGCTTTTTTGTTGTAATCAAAGAAAGCAGCCACTTACCTGGAATTACATCAGCAATGACTTTTCTTCCGTATTTTATTTTACAGAGTATAACGCTAATAATGCACCATCAACTACCTAGTGCAGCACTTTCACATTATCACAAGACAAACACTTCCAAGTGCAATGTCAAGTAGTTCTGTTAATAAGCAGTGTTATTTACGGAGCGCCTTTGCAAACCGCAGATGGAAATAAGAAAATGAAGCAGACCTGAAGCAGCAGTAATAAGATGGTGACAGGTTATCATGACAACACAATTAACAGGACAACAGTAAACCTGTCACTGCCCACAGATGCTGAGGTCTCCCTTGGGACCAATCTGTGCATTATTAAAAAATGTCAGAGTGAGCTGCATCCGTCTGTCAACTTCTGTGGAAATCAAATCAGTATTTGAAGGTTGTTCTTATCAGGGGCCATTTTGTAGCTGGGAGGCAGACAACGGAGTGTGAAAAGCAGCAAATTCAAATTAAATTTAATGGATTTTTGTTTTCACAATTGAATGATAAATTGTGTTTTTAGCCACAGTAGCAGCTCTGTGAGTGGTGATGTCAGTCTGTCAGTCCACCACTTTGGTTCAGACTGAAATATCTCAACAATTATTGGGTTGTTTGCCATGAAATTTTGTGCAGACATTTATGATCCCCAGGGGATGAATCCTAATGACTTTGGTGATGACCTGACCTTTTATCTAGCACCAACAGCCACATGTATTCATGGTTCAAAGATGATGTGCCATAATGATATTAATGATCCCCTGACTGTTTAAGTGCCACAATGAGGCTGACATTCATGGTTTTGAGTTAGATGTCTGCATTGGTGGTTTGAAATCTTATGTCACACTGTCTTTTTTCTACACCTGTAGACCTTGTCTTTTCCTCTCTCCCATATGAAAGTGTTTGACTGTTGCATCACAGGGAAATTTTTTAGAAGCAGTGGTGGAATTCAACCTTCACCCGCCTAGCCAATGTTATTATAACTGAAGTCATGAAATTCATACACAGAAGGTTGTGAATCCACAGACAAAACACTTTGTGTTTAAGGACACCTGTCAAGTGAGAATAAGTGACGTTCGTGATACATGCCTCGGTGTCTAAGTGCCTCTTCTGAACTTCTTTCAATAGCTCTGCAAAATAGATTTGCAGATACAAACTCTGTTTATTGCAATAAAATTCAGAAAAGACAGATGTTCTTAGTGAATTCATGTTTTGTGTTTTATTAAGAGAAAAACTTCCACAACAATATCTGAACAGCTGTTGGATTGATTGCCATGAAATTTAGACCAGACATTCATGTCCCCCTCAGGATGAGCTGTAATCACTGCGATGATCCCCTGAGGTTTTATGCAGCTCCGCCATCAGGTCAAAATTGTAGTTTATGACCAAATATATGAATACTAATGACACTCTCATGAGCCATTGTGTGTAGGTAGTACGTTAGTATGTGATTCCAAGTACAGCCATAGCGTGCAAAGTTAGGTATTCAAACATTGTAGTGACCTCTTTAGACTTCAACACTTAATGAAAATCCAATCAGTGGCATCTCAGATATTTATAGACATTTACACACCATTTCAGGCGCTTCAACATTTCTGCATTGAACAGAGCAAGGAATAAAAGACTCATTAAACCCGAAACTTTAATGACCGGTCCACCCGTGGTCCCACAGACTACCTCCTCTATCTCAGAGAGATGATCACCTTTGATTATATTGTTGATGCTTTTCAAATTCACATCCTGCTGTTTATGGCCCTTACAGGACGTGGTGGGTGGGCGCTTTGATGCCGGACAGGCCTTCGTGGGCGAGCTGAGTCAGGTAAATATTTGGGACCGTGTCCTGAAGCCGGTCGAGGTCCAGTCCATGGCTAACTGCAGCTCTTATATCCCTGGGAATGTGATCTCCTGGCTAGCGACCAACGTTGAAGTTTTTGGGAGGGGAGCGTTCAAGCGGCCTTTGGAGATGTGTCAGGAGCGACTGCCCAATGCTTAAGCTCATGTCTGCCTCTCTTTAGATTAGCTGGCGTTTTCATCCATTCAGCATTTTTTTATTGTCTGCTCTCACTGCGAGGCAGTTTATGGACTTTACGTTAAACACTGAGTTGTAAAAAAATTATTTCATCTGCTTTGCACAAAGAGATATTTCAGTTTATATGGTGGCTGAACACCATCACTGGCTGGTGTCTGTTTTATTACAACTGGCGATCAGAGGGCAATGTACTAACATTTCTTTCTTTGCCATGACTAAGGTACTTCTGTCCTTCAAAACACCCACCACTGGTAAAAGGTCCCCTCAGGGATCACTGCTAAGACATAATATACATCATCATCCCCACACAGTCTCCCACACACCCCTCCCTCCACACTGTGAAGTAATGAAAATCCACTCTAGTCTGGCACAGACGCACGCAAGTACTGCTACTACTACAAGGTCCAGACTAGCTGACAGTTCGGCGTTGACATGTGAGTTGGTGTTGCGTGCAGTGTGGGGGTGAGAAAAGATTAAAGGTCTGGCTAATGTTATGTCTATTCCTTAACTAGGAAATGGGCTTAGAGCCAACATCAATCACATGTCCGATCCTGACATATTCAGTCATTTTTAAGGGGAATATAGCTGGAAAAGTACAATTTGGGCCCTCTTTCTGTTATGTGTATTAGCTGGTATTTGGATTATTATACAATGGTAGAAATACTACTGTTAAATCAGTTTTCCAGCTTTCATATGAGTTAAAACAATCTAGTTTGGAAGCTTCTATCTTGGCATACATAAGTCACACCAGTGATATTAGTGAGTCTAACACAGTGCTTTTTTCCTTGCCTTTTTCTCATTTGAACAAAGCCTGTTTAAATGTCATGTCATGTCATGAATCATGTTGGAAATATATTCATAGCTTTAATGTTGTGATATATTTTTACTTGTACCATTGTTGCAGTGGATTGTCTAACAAAGCATCCAACAGAAAATGTAACAGATTCGATTGATCAAAACTCTCACATTGCATTTTGAATGTACATTAACCATTTGTATGTATAGTGTAATTTTCTATTGCGTCCATGTGTCTCTGTGTCCAGAAAAACAGTATAGTTTTTATACGTAATGTCTGTTTTGAGCACATCTAAAAGGCATTGTCTGTCTTGTCTTGTGGCCTTCGTATGGAGACTAAAGTGCCATTCCATGTTTTCCAAGTGTTGAAAATCATTTGCTTTGCCAATGAATGATAATGTGGAAAATAAAGAAAAATACTGCTGCAAAATAAATTTAGAAATGTCTGTGTTTTATCCGTCAGCAATTACATTGCAAATTTCCTGCTAATCAGTGCTCTCTGTAATGCATTTTACATAAAATTGATGTTTGATTATTCGCCTGATCTGTGAACGTTTTTGTTTAATGGGAGATCTCCATCAGTTTAAAATCACCTTGCCTCATGTCAGCAGTATCAGTTAAGCTGGTGAGGTGACACAGGAGTGACATGAGTTAATTACACAGGCTGAGCGGGATCTTTAGGTTCAAGGCTTGGGTCAGGACAACAACAGGTGTCCTGGGTGGCATTAGCGACACTTAGCAGATGAGAGAGGTTGAAAGGTCGGGGTGGCGTCACACTGACAAAGCAGCTCTTTTCAACCACATCGTGCTCTGAAAACACTTCAAGTACGGCTTAAACTACATGTTTACTAAAGGATATATAAGCTTCTATAAAAGTCAGTCTAATAAAATAATAAATGCAAGATAAGCTGCTGAACCTGAGCAAAACTGAACAAGCAATGAGATAAAATGTGACATTAAGGTTGTGTATATGACTGTCAAATGAACCCTCTTGATTTGGGATAATCAGAAGCAGTGGACCCCAAATGGCCCTCCTGACACAACTGCTGCGCTACAATGAAATTAAATTACCCATTTAAATAGCTGAATTTGCAGTAAAGTTGAGGTGATTAGACAAAATTGCAAGGCTGTGCCGAACGCATGGGGATTGGCTGAATCTGCATTAATTGTTGTGATCACGGACATAGCAACATCCTGAAAGGACTGCTATATACTTCAACAGCGTAATCAAATTCCTGAAATTCAGTTATGGCTTTAGGTTTTGATGTGCCAACCATAGATTTTCAGTGGCGTCATCTGGCCACCCCTATGAAAAATCTCTGGGACTGCCAATGATTAAGGGAGCAAACTTCCAAACATCCGAACGGCAACTTTTTTTCACAGATCTTTTTTGGCATTTTTCATGCTTCACACCAAAGGACAAGCCAAAATTTCAAGGCACACCTGTTTTTATGTCTTTGCACAACAGCTTCTACATGAGACAATACAAATACGAAAAAAAAAACAGGTAGCTTTTGTGATACTGTCTACTGACAGTAACTTTTCTTGCGGTGGTAGGTCGTCTTTGCTGGTGCTTTGTTGCAATTTGCTCTGCACAGTAAAGCAATCCATTGTCCCGCTCACGGCTGTCTCCTTTTACATGTTATCATCCCTCACACTGGCTGCCAGTCAGGGCTTTTGATGTGTCACACACTTATAATCCCCACACGTGAAGGGTGACCAATAGGGTCCCCATGAAGGTTTTTTAGATTAAATTAAATTAAATTACATCTTTTAACTAGAGTTTGCCTCATTATTAGGAAATGGATGCCTACAACTTACTGACACAGTCGTTTAAAAATTCATTCATAACTTTTTGTACGGGCCCAGTAGAATATTGCAATAATGATGTGTGGTTATCACAAAATCCCACGTCACATCTGGATTGGCATCAGGCACACCAGTGTGCCAACCACTGCCTTAGAGTGGTGTAATGATAACCCTATATGACAACTTGTCAAATCTGGGATTGTTAATTAGCCTGACAAGGCTGAGTTGATTTGATTAAGGGAACCCCATCACAATTTGGATACAACGTTCGGCGTTAAAGTTATTTCCATGGAGTCTAACATTAGTTAGCATACTTGTTATTCCAAAGTCCACTTGTTTAACATGGGGTTAACATGCTGGGACTCATTTAACATTACTTACATGGCCATTTTGCCAAGGATCACAACATAAGTTGAGCTCCTCAGTCAAAGTACCAACTAACTTGACATTGACATTAGCCCTGATGGTTCCTTTGTCTTAATGCTAAGGTTATATCAGCAAGGATAATACTGACAAAGCCAAGACATACAGTACTTAAAGACTAATTCACGAGACAACAGTGTAGACAAAAAATGGAGCTACGTTACTTATGACGTAGCTAAACACAGCGCTTACAGTGGCCTGATTATGTCGCTTGAGAAGGGGGCGAATGCCAAGCTCACTGAAAAGGAAGCCAAATTGAAATTACCTTGTGACAGTTTTTCTTTTAGTTGTCGAGGTTGCCGGATAATACTGGATAATATAAGACAAAGAAATTGTGACATTGGGCTGATATGAGTCCCTGGAGACAGGATTTGGGTTTTGTTGTTGCAGCCTTTACAGTATGATCTTGGGGCAAAGTCGTCTGATTAATTTGTATAATTCACACAGGGATGTTTTTCAGGTGGCCTTGTCTGAGCACACAATTTATTGTTGCTTGAATGTTCATGCCATAGTGTAAGGCACTTCTTTGTGCCTCTCTTTACAACATGTCATTTCCAATGGCACGGCGTGCTCTGTATGTTGTAGCCTTTTATGTGGGATGAAAGAAAGAAAAAAAAGCAATTACATAAAAGTCTCTGGCTCCATCTGGCTATGCAGAGCTGAATTCAATCAATAATGGACATGGAGATGGAAAAGAAGATGGCCAAGGCCAGTCTGTACTTGTGCATACTTTATTAGCCTGTGTTTTATGTCTGACTTTAAAAGCTGAATAAATGAATAAAACAAGGTTGGTTGATTAATAGTTGGTTTATTTATACTGTGCCAAAATGTAAAGTTGATGATTCATTACAAACGATAAAAAGACTACAAGCAAATAGCTTTGAACCTGAGACAGCAAACAAACCTACCATGACAACCAGGTGACGAGGTGTGACAGAAAGTTATTAAATAAAAATAGATATAATGAAGTGAAAAATTATGTTCTGTTGAATGGATGTAAAGGCAGTTTTTTCAGTGCCTGGAGACCTTCACATTAGGCCTCATTCACCAACGATTTTTTAGAAGAAATTTCCTCTTAAAACCCACTCATGCAGTTTTTAAAAAGATTCTGACATTCACCAAGGTATTCTTATTTGAGATTTGTTCTTCTTGTCTTTGTTTCTGCTCTAAGAACAGGAATCTATGCACACAAAAGATCACTCTCAAGCACATTTTGGGCTGATGCATTGTGAAACTAGTTGTCATAACATAGACTTTTCTTAGGACTTTTTTAGGTAGGCAGCAGGCACCTGTTTTCACTGAATTAGCTCTGATAAAACTACAGCACACTATGTAACCAGCGACTGACCATAGTGGAGCAGTTAGAAGCTAATGAGCCACATACTTCCTTATGGAGTTGGTGGAGACCAAAAATGAGCTAAAAGCAAAGTGAATACTGGACTTACATTGATCAGGTGGCCACAAACACTGACTCCAAATGAATCCCTATGTTACTCCGTATCTGCTGGATGTGTAAATAGGCAATCATTTGCATACATGTTCGCCACATCAGCTATGCTGCCTTAATCAGGCCGATAAATTAACATCAGGTCAGTGTTTGTTACAAAACTAGAACACACACAAACTTTTTACTGAAATTTGTGTTTAAGGTCATTGACTTTAAGCCTGTTGTGCTTATTGGTATGCCCACAAGCTTTAGGGTGTATCTGGGGGAGCTGGGCATTTACATGTGAGTTATTTACAACCCAATCACCAGACTAGTTGGCATTGTATGTTTCTGCAAACCACTGATTTGTACTTCATGAAGTGGTGGATATGTTGAAACTTTACAATTCTTTACGTTTTAACAACACTGCAATATGTGTGGTTATATTTAGGCACCAAAAACACTTAGTTATGGTTAGGAAAAGATCATGTTTTGGCTTAAAATACCTGGTTTTGGTGGCAAACTAGTTAGTTTGTTAGTCTCAAACTGTGGTCTGCAGTTTGGCAGCCATCTGGCTTATGTGTCACACCATCAAACATCCCCTCCACCTCCCAATGACAAAGTCAGCTCATGTAATCAGATCTACTTCACTTCAGAAATGTTGATATGATGCATATGAAATGTACAAATGTAACATATTAATGGTTTGTATTAACACACAATGTCAACACTTTCCTCTGGCGACTGGGCTGTTGTTAAAGATCATCCTGCTTTTGCACCAAAGACCTCATTTTAAGCCAAACAGCATCCCAGAAAAAGAAGCTGCCACATCAGAAACTTTAAATCTTCTAGTTAATCTTCATCTTTTTGGATATTTCAGTTACTTGTCTGATTTAAACTTTTACATCTACCCAACACTGACAGGAGATGAAGAGTATATTTTTAGGTTCACTCTGTGTGAATGAATTTTTAGAGTCTGCCCAACCACACATTTTCATACATAATACAGCTTCAGTAAATGTGAGTGAATGTAACAGAGTTAAAAGCCTGGTCCGTTAAATGTTCTTCTTCTAAAAAACTGTGGAAAGCTGCACACTTTAACCACAGCAGTGTTTTAGCTCAAGGTCGATCGTCTGATTGAAGTGGTAGGTATTCATCTAAGCACCTGCAGTTCTCCACAGTGTCTTTGACAGCTGGCATTCATCAGAAGACTCACAATTAATAATGTTGTGACATCTCAAACAGAGGACGAGCTGTCATTAAACACCATCAAGGTACTCAGCGGTATAAAAATAATCGGACTAACGTCAGCGCGGTTGGAAAGATTCAAGGATTTTCTACTTTTTAGTGAAATTTTATCTGACTCTTTCTCTCAGCACTCTGATATTTTCTTAGTCGATAATTAGCACATTTTACTTAGTGCCAAATGATGTCTCACTAAGTATCTCATGTACTCAGCTAATGTGGTCTTTATAGAGCAATATGTAATATGATGTGTTTACACCAGTAAGGCTCAATTATCTTCATTTAGGAAAAGTGTGTTGTGATAAAGGGGTGGTCCAGACTGAAATATATTAACAACTACTGAATGGAAGTTTATGAAAGTTTGTACAGACATTCAAGCTGTCCAGAGGATGAATCCTAATGACCCTGTTGTTCCCCTGACTTTTCCCCGCTTGCCACAAGCAACTAAAAATGTTCACTTTTCCAGTGAAATGACCTTTATCTACAGGTTGGATTGGCATAAGCTGCTAGAATGACTTTAGACTCTTACATCATGCCCCAAATCCATGACACATATTGTTATAACAGCTCAATTGCCAGAATAAAACATTGGCATTGTGCATTTCTGCAATGCTTATCTTTGCAAAACTAGGTCTTTTTTTAACGAGACATCGGTTAGGATATTTTCAGCTGCGTTTATAGCAACCAAACAAGTATTTGACATGATGCTTTCCCAACACTAACAAAGTGATTCGTATTCCAAAACCTAGCCATAATATTAAAAAATGAAACAAAAAGAAACATGAAGTTTCAACAAAATCTGCCATGTGAAACATAAAAGTTTACCATATCCCTGCCTTGCAGAAAAGCCCAATGATACTGTGGCAACTGTTGGATATACTGTAAGTGTGTTGAAGTATTCTCAAAGCAGACAATATGCCATGAACACCTACAATTTTTGAGTGTGCTCTCAATGCATACTATTCTCCCACAATGCAATGAACAAAGAAAATGGAGGAGCAGCTCACAGCAAAAAAAAAAAAAATTAACAAAAAAATATTATTTGTGGGTGAAACAGCTTTAAAGTCTTTAAAGGCTTTAAACAAAAAGACAGGTATTAAATTTTTGCACACTAACTGCTAGAACAGTTTGCACTAGTAGTATTATGGTATTATAGACACATAGTATTATGATAGTTTGTAGAAGTATACGTTCAAGAATTTCAACATGCCATTTCTGGCTTCAACTTGACAGAGATCAAAATTGAGCAGCAAAATAAATTATAGTGTTTTTATTTTTTTTTTATTTTTTTTCAGCACTACAAGGAAATAAAAGGTTGTAAAAAATGAAACATGTTTTATTCTTATTCCTAAAGGCAAAGCAAAGAAGGACCAAATTTACACATCAATATGAAACATCCTTATCAGGCACTTAAAATAATGGACAAAAAGCCTGTTCAGTGGCATCGCTGTTGCATACTAAAAACATACAATCTACTTAGCTTTGAGAGCTTAACTAATTCCTATTTTCTCAAAGTCAAATGTATTAATAGTCCAGCCCAAGAGCCTCTTTCCAAATATATTGAAAGATGAGACAATAACAGCAAAACTAGGAGCATGGCGAATGGCAACTGTAAATACCATGTCATAGATTAAAATTGAGACGATCAGCATTCTCCATAAAGGGCTGTCAGCTCTTTGACTCATTACCAACTGAGATCAAATAAAATATTTTTTAGATTTTTAGCAAACTGTATATTAAATTACCAAGGTGTACTGGTGTATCGCTGCAGGGTGTGTGTGTGTGCAAGTGTATTGTGGGATGTGTATTTTGTGATGCACTGTATATTTCAATTTCACTGTACGTGTAAAAACCAAGCTAAAAGAGAGAAGAGTTGAAAATTAGCAACAGCTACAAACTCTCTGTGCAGTACATCAGTTAAATGTCAAATTGCATCGTCCCTATGAAATAAAACAAAAAAATAAAATAACATAAAATATAAATAAATGAGTGGCCTAATCTATTCACAGCATGCTTACATTAACACTCATGGTTTAAACATGACCTGCATTTGTGCTATCAATTTATTATGAGTACATTTGAATGTCAGCCTAAGCTCCGTAACTCATTAATTGATCACGATTACCTACTTCATGGAAATACAGACGTCATGTGACCTAAAGCTTACTCAACACTGGTGAGTAATTAAACCCTTAATACACAGAGGCACTGCTTTTGCAACTTCATTTGCATTTAAAAGTAAAAGTGTTGTGCACTTATCATTCACAGATTTAGCTATATACATCAACATCACAATGATATGCAAATGTGGAACACAGATGGAGAGCAGACAGAGGAGCAGTTTGAAGGTTAAGAGGAGTATTGAGACCCATATTGCATGAGGAGTGGCTCCTTCTCTCCTCTCTCCAGGTTGGAGAAGTTAAGAAGAATCTCGCTTTGACCTTCAGAGTCTTGTTTCTTCAGGAATAAAGCGTTACTGGAAGTAGCAATCTGCAAAAAGTCACATATGTCCAGATAAATGTTATAAATACATGACTGTGTTAAAGTTGCTTTTATATTATATGGAGTTCTACAGACTGTGAAGAATGATAGTCAGTCCAATAACAACTTATGTTGAGGCTTCTTGGTGTTTGTGTGCCACACACAATTTGTAGCTTAAGTATGATGTATTTCTTGGCACAGACAGCCTCCTTGTGGTCATAAACTGCATTTAAATGCAATTACTGAAGCTTTACATGTGCATTTACATTCTGCTCATCAGAGCTTAAACTGCCTAACCTTATTGCATCACTTAAAATATCTGGCATAAGGAACTCAAAGACAGGAAATTTTATCTCTGGCAGGTTGTAAAAAAGTAATACCCAGGAAATGGCTGAGTTAAGAGTCTCCAACAACCTCTGAAAGGATAGAAATAGTTAAGGAAATTCACGTTATGGAACAACTGGCTTTTTCTCTGAGACATACCACTAAAACTGTGAAAAATACTGGTGCAAATGGAAATCCTATTTGACTTTGATGTTAGTTTTTATTGGCATGTTTATTTTGTTTGGTGATTTTTGTTTTATCCCCCTCGGTATTAAGACATACAGGATGGACTATAGCTCATGAATGAGTGGAAGATTTCCCACTCCTTAAAAATACCCTGGATTTCCAGGAATCAAAGTCAAGGATCATTAGGACCTGCGATATCTTAAAGGATGATCATGGACATAAAGGACCCATTATCCATGATACTACAATGTAACCTTGCTTCTTCTCATTTTTAGTTTTACAAGATGTTAAGCATTTCACCTTCACCTATGATGTCCCTGCCTGTTATTATTGGTTTTCTCTTTTTTTTTGTAATAAATAATAAATTAGTATAAAGTATAAAAAAAAGATTCTACTTATCATGGTAAGCAATTCACTTTCACTTTACTGAAACTTTCCCCAGTTTTTTCAAAGTGCACAAGCCTTGAACCCAGTTTGATCACACCGCATTTATATTTCTGTCTCACGTCCTCCATTCAGATTTTAGTCTCCACTTCTTTCACTTTAAAATCTTGGTAATAAAGCCTGAAATACAAAACAATACTTTTTACAGTGTATTTTTGGCATTGTAAGATGCAGCAACACTTTCACCTCTATATACCTGTGATCTGTTGTGATGACGAGGGCGGCAGGCGATGACTGTGATAAAGGAGAAGGTCGCAACA
Source organism: Chaetodon striatus (assembly GCA_029783705.1). Lineage (NCBI taxonomy): Eukaryota > Metazoa > Chordata > Actinopteri > Chaetodontiformes > Chaetodontidae > Chaetodon > Chaetodon striatus. The sequence continues at coordinate 19,298,848 of JAPZEB010000014.1, read as the reverse complement.
AGAATGGCAGCACATGACAGGATGAAGAACATGTGGATGTTATCTGCAAGTCACAGAAAAAAAATGTTACTTGTAAGTGTGATTAGATTAAACTCACAGTTAAACAACACTTTAACAATGTCTTATTTATGCAGTTCAGTCAGACGAGACTTAGAGGTGCCAGGTTTCAAGAGCAAGTTAAACAATGCATACTTTGGCCCATCTGAGATCAAATGGGGCTGTATTTGGCCCATGAACTAAAATGAGTTTGACACCCCTGGTCCAGTGTGTAGGATTTAGTGGCATCTAGTGGTGAGGTTGCAGAACTGCCACTTCTCACCGGTGCAAAAGAGAAGAACTACGGTGGCCGATGCAATATCGTGAATGACTCTAACTAGAGTTGGCGCATGGTTTGTCCATTCTGGGCTACTGTAGAACAACATGGTGGACTCCGTGGAAGAGGACCCGCTCCATATATAGATATAGCTAATGAAAAACACAGCAACTCTAATTTTCAGGTGATTTTAAACTAAGGAAAACATAGCTGTGAATATTGCATACTATTTCAATTGATAGATGCCCCTGAATCCTACACACTGGACCTTTAAAGGTACTATGTGTAACTATTTACATACATTAATCACTTTGTATTGCCAATGGGTGACTAGACTGAGATGCAACTTAAAAGCTGAGACCTTCCCCGACTTTCTCGGTTGCCTACACCAGCCTGTGGGCTGATTTCTATGCAAAGGACTCGGGATGGTTTTTCTAGGAAAATCCAAAGCATGTGATATTTATGCTCCTGGGTGCCTTGCCTCTCTTCAGCTCCCCTACAGCACCAACAGTGTGCAACACTGGCTAACAATAGCTTAGAAATGGAGTCCACTTATGTAAAACAAAAACAGCCAGCACCCACCACAATGCAAACTCCAACGACTCCAACACAAACTCTCCATAAGCACAAAAAAGAGTTAATCTAGTGAATGTTGTCTGGCCAAACTAGAATGTCACGGCTTCGTGGGAAACCAAGGTGAAACCAGCAGGCCATTTGATTCTTTGTTTGGTTTTGCTGAAACCATTTTGGGTATCAAAACTGACCCAGGGGTGACTTTCTGCCTATTGTACAAGTGGGATGGGATTTGTCAATTTTCTGTATGCATTTATGACTGGCATGTAATTATACCACATAATATAGCTGTATATAAAAATGCCGCAGCAACAGAAGTCTTTAATACCAAGCCCAAATTTCCAAATGTTCCTGCTTACCAGCAAATAGGAAGCTGACACTAAAAGCTGGTTCTTATCAGTTCTGCTTGGATCACAACAGCAGCGAATCAATTCAACACAGCAGACATGTGCTGAGCTGCTAGATCAATCTTTCCCTGGATTCCTCTATTTTCACTGTCCTCTCTCTGTCAGTGGAACTAACGCAGCACATGGAAGGTTTTATCTGAGACACCTCATGACACCACACGCCAGCCTCTCTCAGTTCAAGAATATATATAGACAGCGGAGCAGACAGCAGACAGGTGATTTCATTGTTATCTCACCTGTTCAATAAGTGTAATTTTGGCCTCTTTTGTCTGTCATTCAAACCACCCATCCTCTCAGAGTGGATTTGTACATTTTGACGGTGAAGCCTCTTGAACAAATACAGTCCGGTATAGTTAAGTGGATAAATGAGAAGAATCTGAACATACATAGAGCCACAGCTGTCTTTTGTAACTTCATGACAATGCACTTTTGGCATTATCTGTTACATTTTGGAAAGATTTCATTACCCTTAAAGGGCAAAGAGTTTCCTAAACCCTCATAGAAGCCATGTATAGTCATGAAAGTTATCACTGAGTTTTAAGGTTTTTTCAATAACAATATATATAATTCAGAAAGCAATACTCTGTCTTGTGGCCTGTTGCCCTGCAGGTGTTTGTGTCTGTGTGCGTGACCACTCACTGCTCCTTCTGACGTAAAGGCTGAAGGAGGTCTGCAGCTTGCTGATGTCGTTGCGGACACTGATCTCCAAGCAGTGAATGCCGGTTGAGGTGAAGGTGTGGTTCAGTCGCAGGATGTTTCCATACAGCCTGGTCAGCGTGCAGCTACCTGTTGTGTCCGGCACACAGTCAGGCAGGAAACGCCAGCACACCCACAAGGGAGGGCTAAACACACACATGCATACAAGAGAGATGTGTCATAACGTTTTACCTGTGCTGGTCAAGCATATTAAGTTGTCAAATTTCAAATTAAATTCTCAAATATTAAAGAGGTGAAGTGATAAGATGACATTCTTACTGATAACGATCATATTACAGTGAATATGTTAAATTCAAAGATGATCTTTAATTGCAATAAAGACAAATTTAAAAGTGCAGCTTACCTGCCATCAACATGAAAAGCCAAAGTGGTGTTCTGAGACACTTCATAGTCTGACGGCCCCCTCAGCTCGATGTTTTTAATGGCATCTACAAGTTAATCACAGTTATTAGGATGAAATTATTACTGTCTTGGATTAGTTGACACTCAATTTTACTCAGAAAAAAAGGCATGTACTTCTATATAAATCTATTTTAACAGTTAATTTAGCAGTGTACCCCTAATGGCAGCAATGTGAGATCTACTCTAATCTTTTGAGAGACTTTCTAGGATTAATTTATAGGGGAGAGCGGGGTCAGTTGGGACACTTTTGTATCGAGAGGCATCTGTTGACAATTTATTTATTTTTTTAAAGTCCAACCCAAACCTGACGGGCACAATTTTATCAAATAAATAAGGAGGATATTTATCCTAAAATAATGATAACAATAATAATAATAATAATAA
>JAPZEB010000014.1:19266769-19282615 GCA_029783705.1 Chaetodon striatus | reverse complement strand
ATTAAATAATCAACTTGATTGGCTCAATTAAGTAAAGCCTTTGTGGTATTAACTGGATCAGCTGCAACGGCGGTCTGTAGCCAAGACCACTGGAAAAACCAGTGCTCTGTGAAGATCATTATTTATTCTCATTATTTTATCAGAAATTGGTCACAGGTCAGAAAATAACCATCACTCGGTGATACCCAGCCCAGGAGGAACAAAGACGTCACCCCCCAGCAACTGAAAGACACCAGTAAACAACCCATATAGTAATTGGTAGATTGATCGATTATAATGAAATACAGATGTGAATATTCCCATTGTCAGCTTTAGGAGCTAAGGAATGTAGCGTTACCTGTAGTTTGAATGTTTGAGTTTATGCAGTTGTTGACAAAAAGAAATCATCATAAGTTCCATTGATAAGATACTTCTGAGCTTTTGATCATATGACATGCTCTTCATCAGCAGATAAAGTTTGCATTTCCATGCTGGCTTCAAAGTCAAGTTTGAGATAATTCTTGATCTTTAAAATGGCAATTTACAAAACAGCGTCACCTCAGGCTGATTGGAAACTTTCAATTATATCATGATCTATGCAGTGGTTGTTGCTGGTGGTTGGTTGTTTACACAGTAAAGGTGTTGTAAGTTCTGAGTTGTGAGCTTTGGTAGGTTCAGTTTGGGGTTGTGAAGTTGTCATGGTGATAGTGATAATAGTGATATTCCCGTCCGATGACAGGATATTCCTCTACCCCACAATGGATGACAGAAGAGTTACTAATGTCTAAATTCTTTTGGAACAACCTGTGTCATGATGAACACTCCAGAGTCCAGATGGAGTTTAACCACAGTCACCTCCACATGTGTTTCCTCCAACGTGGATTTAGCATTCATCACAATGACATCATTATGATAACAGGAAGGGAGTAGCTCATCTATGGCAACCACCAAACAGCGTCTCTCCCCACCTGCACTGGAATGTCTGTAATTGAGATACCATTCGATCCTTAGTCACATAGGAGGTGGCTACATTTTATCACACACACACACACACACACTGCAAGTCTGTGTGGACTAGCCCAGTGATGCATTTCAGTGATGAAGCGTTTCCTCAAGACAATGACCAACGACCACTGTCGAGTTAAGCGCCAACTCTGACGTTGCTTGGACTTGGATAGAGGAGGAAACGCAATGGAAGAAGGATTGCCAGTTAGATTAAGTGGTGAAATAAAGGCAGGCCTGGGGATACTTGCCAACAGGTCAGCTGCCAATGTTTGCTCTGTGAACGTAATTTCGTATTGTACAGCTTCCTTATCTAACACCAAATAGGCAGCGGTTGGCACAGGGCACTCCCAGCTCATAAATGGCATCACCTGTTGAGAATGTTGAAGGCGTTGCTCTGTGACCTATCTGCAGTCTTGTGAAACAGGCATTTAAAACAGGGCATACAAATTAACTGCACCAGTTTTTGAATCCAACTAAGTTATTGCAACACCAAAAGAAATGTCCTTTTAATAATCTCTTTTCAGCCTTCACTGTGACCTTTGGTTGACAACACAGCTGGGTTACGAATGGTTGAACCTCCTGGAGTTTATCCTCATTACAGTCAGACTTGAAGCTCACTCAATGTGTTGGATAAAAAGGTCAAAGTTCATTTTATCCGTTATGAACTACAATATCTGAATCAGTATACACATTGGTGAATTCTAGTGTTGGCTAAAGAAGTGTAGGAGAGGATCGGCAAAGTGTTTCTAATAATGACTCATGCGTCTTATGAGTGAATCATGCATGGTGTAGTTTTCCACAGGGATCTTTTATCAAGCCCATACACAGCCATGTATATTTGAAATTGTCGAGGCAAGATTAGATTATCTTGGTGCTTAAAATCCTCGAAAGAGAACAATCTGCAACAGTTAAAGATAGGAGATAAGATAAACTGAGAATAAGCCGCCCCGGTGATGAACTTGAATAGCAGTCCAGTTCAGCCCAGTAGATGCTAAAACAACTTTGTGCAGCCAGGTACTTCTTTTAGTTTTTTATTCACACTGTAGCCAGAGAAAATCCATTTTTGGTACTTTTTACACTCCTGCACTCACACCTTATTTCCATGGAGAGAAAGCCTACAAGCATTTTTACAACATTGTCTCTCTCTCATGACAGATTTATGATTCACCGCACAGTCTATACCAAGTCGTGGTAACTTTATGTACCCTCCCTCCGAGCAGGCTTTCACACCTTGTTAACCCCAAAGGTAAAACCTGCAGGTGTACAACAGCCCCTTTGAACCCCCCTCCCGGCCTTTCTCAGCCTCCCCCTTCCACCACTCCCACACAGCCCGTTGTTGGGGCTGTACAAACAGCCCCTGAGCCCAGCGCCACCCATCCCTGTCCAAGCACAAAGGCAGCATTTACCAGTACATTCTGGTGACCTTCAGAGGGCAATGTTGTTGTAGCTGGACGCTGCCTGCTGGATCACAGAAGTATAGCTCTGTATCAGCGGGTCATTACGTTTGTTTGCTTTGAGTTGAAGGCATGCACGGAGGAATGTCAGGTGTTGGGTCAAATGTGTTTAAGTGTTTAGGCAGAGTTTGCTGACATGAGCAGCTGTTAGAGATTTTCACCTAAAAATCACAAAGTGAACTCGACACCTGTGCTTTATACTTTTCTGTGAACGTGTTGCAGGTTGTTAATTTTTGCAGTGTTCCCTCACAGTGCCACTATCACACATCCAGATATGATGTCCCATACTCCTTTTTACGGGTTTCACCAGAACACTGTGTCCTATAGTAAACCTTGAGTCTAGATTTCACCCCATTGTGATAGAGGTAGCACCATAAACTGCTTAGCTACGATTGTCCACTTCTGTTTACAGTATTGACTCACTCCCATTGTCTCATGTCATATGCTGCTCTATCTATTTTGTAGCCCTGTCTGTGAATGGAGACTGTTCTGTATCTGACCGCACAATACCAGAACGTTTCACAGAGATTACTTATTGACAGCTGTTTAAATATTGAAAGGAGATAAGTCATCTGTAAAATATGGGCTGTAAAGATGTATGCAAGACCTGATGGAAAACAGGTTACGTTTATATAGGAAATTTGGAAGGTGTTACTTGTTGATGATTCTTTTTCACAAGTTGTCATAAATGACATCTGCTCCTGAATCTGCATCTTGTTTTGGATGTCTGCTGTGTGTTTTCCAAATGCTCTGTCACCTTATTACTTAATTTCGAGACATACGCTTATTCAGTCTCTTGCAAGGAGACAGATGAGAGCAATATGAAGCAACCACCAGCAGCCAGCTAGCTTAGCTTAGCACACAGACTGTAAACAGGGGAAAACAGCTAACCTGGCTCTGTCCAAAGATAACAAACCCACACAGAGACAGAGCACAATCAAGTCCCGCTCACACCGGAGAGGAAAACAATTCATTGCTCTCCACTGACTCTGCATATGCGTGAAGGTGCCTCCTTGTCCCATATGTCTGCTGGCAAACAAGACAAAAATGCCTAAAAGCTGCCATATGGTGGGATACACGACCAACAGGGTAAAGAAATCAGAGCTTTTTTAAGCTGGTGAACCAGAAAAAAAGTGAATACTGGCAGTAAGATGTGAGGCATGGAAGAATGGGAAAGCTTTGGGATCCTGACACTCATTATACCCACATCCAGCAAGCATTTTGCTAATTTGGCGTGAAAAAACTATAGAGGTTGAAGCTGACTGAGCTATGTAATACCTGGTTTTGATCCTTGTTAGGTTAAATTATGATCTTACCTAGAAGAAGGTATCACTCTTCTTTTCTAACTTGTGGCAAGAAAACAAATAGATGTGTTAACCAAAAACTCCTCTTGACCCTTTTCAGAATACAAATCCCAGGGCCATACAGTCAAAAGAAGTATCTCTTTATTTGTAAAGATCTCCAAAATACTAAAAGTTGTCCTTGATGTCTTTCTAGGTGTGGTTCTGATGGAGATCTCCGAGGCCCACAAGAAGGTCTACAGTGAACTGGAAGAGAATGTGAGTAGCCTTAATGTTTGTCTGGCGGTGTATATTTTTCTTACTGCCAACAAATCCCATGAAAAGATCAAAACCAACAATGAATTGACTCTATAAACAAGTATATCCTGTGTAGCCAAAGCCTAATATATCTTAGTCCTCTGTGCCATTAGCTTTCATTGTTGTCCCTAATCTGTATTAAAAAAAACCTGAATGAGCCACATTGTTGCACTGGGTGACATGTTCCTTCATAACAATGAGTACTGGCACTGTAGTTTATTTTGATTAGATCTCACATACAGTGCCCTGCTACTGTAGGATGAATACTCACTACAGTGCGCCAAATCTGCAACTGAAAATAGTCCCCAACATATATGCAACACTTAGTGAAGTGATTGGTAAAAACTACAGTAGCCAGCTGTTTTCAGAAACTGTTAAGCATGTTTTTTAAATTTGATTTAAATATCTACATCTTCAGGAAAAATGAACAGTCTCAGGGCTAAGAGTATAGTCACAGCCCAGCTGGCACAAGATGTCAGAAAGATGTTGGATTCTTATGCTGAACAGACATGAAACTTTGGCTTGGAATGAAAATTGGACGAAATTTTAGATGTCTAATGACGTTAGAATACCACTTTGTGTGGACATTAACATTTTGACGTTTTGCAGACATTGGGTTTTGTTCTCCATACCTTACAACTAACAATTGTTAGTCTGTGTCAAGAAGACATTGACATGAAATGTTTGGATTTTGGTTACTTAACACAGTTTAAAACCAACAAAATATCATTGTCGTCTACATCATCATTGATGTTGTCCTGACTTTAAATTTTGTCACCTGATGTTACAACCTAAATTCAACAAAATATCAAGGTTGAACGACATTCGTGGTCAGCTGTGAGTAGAAAATCACAAAAGTATTGAGAGATGGACCACAGCATTATAGGTTTGGGTGTTGTCATGGGATTTGTTAACAATTTGAAAAACATAGTATATGGTCAGCTTGGATTCTGAATAGACACCTCGAGTTCTCTCAGTAAAATTCACAGCACAAGGTTGTTCCCTTCATCTTTTCTCCGTTCTGGCTGTTTCAGAATCAGAAGATTCAAAGCAACATAATTAATCTGAAGGATGAAAAGAGACAAAATCTTTCATGTGTTGCAATTATGTCATTAAAACACTTTTATGCATCGACTAATCACCCGTTGAGCTTCTAAGAGTGATCAGTTGTCATTCCCAGAAGAAAGCTCACAAAGCTCATCTTATCTGTACATAATAGACAGAGATTGGCCATTTGCTACACTGTCTCTCCTGGACACGTCACCTCTACAACCTTTTGTGTCTCATTCTTTTCATTTTAGAGAGTTTGAAATTGTTGGAACAAAAGGTGAAAGAAAGTTTGACAAGAGTAGAAAAGCCACAGAGTGATTCCTGACCCTGCTGCCTCGGGGTGAAATGCTCCAGATACCTGCTAATGACAAGTAAATTGAAGTCGAGTGTCACCAGTGTAAATATGGCAAAACACATGACAAAGTCTTATGTAAGAAAAGTTTTAGAAAATAAAAAATAAGCAACATTTTTTTTAAAACCAAAATCCAAATAACACACTGTTTTAATGTATCTGCAAGAGAGGAAAGTTGTAAATCATTAACAATAACAAGCTGATAAGACCCCTGATCTCTCATGGGTGGAATTCGTCATCCTCTCAGAAACCCATTATCGTGCATTCCACCAGGTCATTCAGCTCTTATCGTAACATCTCCATTGAGCCACGTGACCGAACTGTACATTGCGTTTTGAACAGCATGCATGCAGCATGATGTATGTTGCAATGAATTTGAGGTGTGTGTTTTCTCTCTGCAGTTCAAGAGGTTCCACAGGGAAATTATTTTCGAGTTGGAGAAGAAGACAGAGATGGATGTTAAATACATGAATGTAAGTCCCTCTTTTCATCACTTATTGGAGTTATAATACAAACATATTTAATGAATGCAGAGGTTAGATCTGCTAATTAGACTCTAAAAAGGTTCTTACGTTCTGTGCGTCACATCTTTGCATCTGAAGAACATTTGTGCAATCTGTTCAGTTCCTCCTTTCACTTGTCTAATGCCTCTTTTATCAAATATCTCCTTTAGGCCACCTTCAAGCGCTACCAGTCAGAGCACAAGCTGAAGCTGGAGTCCCTGGAGCGCTCTCAGACAGACTTGAAGAAGCTCAGGAGAAAAAGCCAGGGGAAGCACTCATCCAAGTATGAGATCAAAGAGAACGAGGTGAGTCTGAAACCAAATCGACCCCAACCTTTTTCCCTCACTTCAAAACTTAGCATGTCTGATACTTTCATACAGCTTTTTCTAGCTTGGTGCTGTTGCATGCTCACGCTCTAATAGCCGTGAAAAGAAAATGACAAGTGTTCAGTTCATGTGACAGAGCAGAGAGATAGCTGTCGTGATAATCACATACCAATGCATAGGAGAACGAAGGAGGTGTGGGACTGAAATTCCAGGTTTTGCTTTCCAGTTATACTTTAATATTACGTAAAGGTATGACATCATTGATGACAGACATTTGAGATGTGTGTTCAAACATTAAAACAGAAAAAAATCACTGCTTTAGTAAGGACAAAGGAGTAAAACCATCAAAGGTGCCACCACACCCATAGATGTTTGCAGATACTCTGTTTTTACATGCAGCAGAATAAGACCATTATAACTCAGCTCACTGCGTTCAGCTACAGACGGAAGATTGTGTTTTTATTGAAGGCGTACACACCCAAATTTGCACAAACGTATGCGTGATTGCTCACATGTATGCAGGCACACACACAATTTCAGCCCACGCTAAGATCCAGGTTGTATTGGATGCAGTGGGTGGGATTAATTTAAACCATATGGCTACCTTAAGGTTTCGTTCCTGGAAACCAAAAATTAAGTTTGTCATTAAAAAAAGCAGAAGTTGCAGACTGAGTTGTATATTCAGTGTGACTAGATAGATATAATATACAAAGACATGTTTTGTATGAAAATATAGAGCTGGTAGGGCTGCAGTACAGGAAAATGTAACTCCAGTTAAGATGTGAGGTGTGAACACTTCTGTGCTCAGATTGGATATGATTGAAGCAGAAGAGCAACACCCATAACAGGTTCCTAACAGTTAGTTAGCTAATGTTAGCATGCTGACATGCCAAACTAAAAAGGCAGTCATGGTTTTATATGTAATTTATCTGTAATTTATTTAGAATAGGCAGGTGCAGCCAGTGGCTAAGTGTTGGTTTACGCTAGTCACATATTCAGCAGTGACTACAGGCATGCTAACATTAGCTGCAGCTGCTGCGGGGCACTTGGCTTTCACGCTAACAAACACAGTGACCTCTTAGCTTTTAGATTTGTGTTTGACCAGATGTTTCCATAGGTCAGAAGTGTTGCCCAGGCCAACTTTGCATTTCAGCTACAAACATTGCAGAGCATTGTCCGCGTCGAGTTTTGAAAAGAGGAACTAAACTTGCGGCCACTTTCAGCATGCCATTGCCCTGACTCACTGTGACTTGAACAGGCTGCAACTATTATGTAGTCTCACTCTTTCTCACTCTTTATTCTAAGTTACTCTCTCACTCAGATGTGCTTTCATGTACAAAAATTTGGCACCAATTAATTTAACATGAATCAGTACTTGGCAGTACCAATGTAATTCAGTCGGTACCCTTAAAGTACCGAGTTTGGTGTCTCACCCCAAGTGCCTAAGTATAGCCTCACAGAGTAGGGCTGTAGACTCTTAGGCTACATTGCAAATACGAGATAAATGTAAATGATCATAAATATAAAACATGCAATATTAATCTTTGGAAATCTTCTGTAGTCTTTTATTTTAACCCATTAATAGGTAAAACCTTTTACAGTGTACAGTCATAGAGTTACATAGAGTCACAGGACATGTATGACAACTATTTCTGAGCAGACAAATAGCAGTGTGGTCTCATAAAACCAAATCTTTAGCATCTCAGAAATCCCACTGCATTGACAAACAGAGCTAAAACAAGTGTCACTGCTGAGTGAACAGAGGTACACACGCACATGGCTTTGAAGATATACTTGTCAGTATTTACACTGCCTTGCTTGAGTAGTTCTGCAATGTGGTGCGCAGTAACCCTGAGTATATTGGTTGAAGCGTACGCTTGCAAATGCACATTGTGAGATGTTTATGTGCTGCTGTCCACTACCAACCAAAAGTCCTAACACCCCAGATAGTGATTTGCTTTGTAAATCAATGTGGTGAGATGAAGTAGGGACTGCAAAGCCAGGGTAATAACTCCTGTCGGGCTGTTGTTTTAATTTATCGACTGTTTTCATGTCTTCACTTCAATGATGGATGGTGTGTGAGCCAGGTTTGCTATGAGAGAATTATTAAACCAAATTTTTATAATTGAAAAGTCAAGAAGTGATTGCAGCCTGTAAAAAAGCAGTTTAGATGCAGTATTTGGCTGCTAACATCAGAATCAGTCTCCTGTTTGTCCTCGCACTTGAATGGCACTTTTCAAAAGACATACGTCGTCTCATCTTGGTCCCATCATCTCTCCAGAGTGTCTCTTTCATTACTTGATAGAAGATGACACTAGTGGATTACAAAGGAGACAAGGCTAACTAACCCAGCTGTCTCATATTCATGTTCAGTGCTGCCAGTGATGAGCACAGTCCGGTCTTTCTGCTCTCCCACCTCTCGCTGAGAGTCTGGACGACTGTTTGCTGTGAAAATGGGAAAGAAGAGCCTTGATTCAGCATCTGACAGGCTATTGTAGAAAAAGAGACCAGACAGTAGAGGAGGGTCTTCGACAGAGCCCTTAGAGACAGGCTGCTTTACCGTCACCATGACAACCTGGGAAAATGGGAGAGATACTGTAAAGAGAGTGGGTGTAGAATAAAAGGATGGAGGAGTGGGTTGAAAAGTCATTTTAAAGAGTTTTATATGTCTTATGTGAGGTCCAGTCGGCCATCTGCTCTGCGTCACAAACAGAATCGTTCTTTGTGGGGAAGATGTGTCTTTCAGCACGCTGATTTGGTTTACCACTGCGCTAAGATCGATGCACTAGCAGCAGGAGACCCAAATAAACTTGTCGCTTAGTGCAGAGGCTTTGATTACAGCGCTCATTAGTGCTGCGATTTGTGATACTGACCTCGAGCATACAAACATTAAGTTGTGGCCACCGAGTTCGCTTTTGCTAAGGAAGAGACATTAAGAGCCATTTTCCCACTCAGGTTGGTGTTAAAGCAGCAAATTAAAATTCTTAACTGATTCACCATGTAGATTCACACAGCAGCACAGCCTGTGCTGCAGAGGTGGAGGTGCCAGCAACTGCAAGATGAATATGTCGTTGAGAAAAATAATTTAAAAAATATTAGAAATTAATGTGTAACACATAAGTAAAAGGAAATTAAATAGAAAAACATTAAGTCAAAGTAGAAAAAAAAAAAAAGGAACTTATGGTAAAACAAAATACATTAATACATTTTATTTTTAATTTATATTTATTTCTGTAATTTCCTATCATTTCTAGTTGTGTTCCTTTTCATATTTTATTTTTAGTTTTATTTTTTTCTGTTATTTTATTTATTGTTAAAGAATGTCTTTAGTTTTGTTTTAGTTTTTCTATTATTTTGCTCTAATTTACATTTAGTTTTTTTTCTTATTATGATTTAATTTCATGTATCCCTTTTTTTTATTTTGTTAACTGATATTTTTCATTATTTCTAGAATTTTCCCATAGTTTATATTTATTCTATTTTTTCTTTATTTTTTAAATTAACTTATTTATATTTTTCTTTTAAAATTATTCACTATTTATTATTTTTACATAATATTTTATTGCCATTTCACATTATTATTGTTTTTTTATCATTATATATATTTTTTAACAATTTATTTAATTTATTTAGGCCCAGCCAACGTTTTCATAAGCCCGAAGAAGAGCTAAGGAAAACACAATGCCCTATTTGTCTTTGTCACTTGGAAAAAATTATAAACACAGTACAGCAAAATACAATCTATCAATCATTTTATTGTTCACTTGAACCCGTGCTAATTATTAATGCTGCACCACCACCTCCTTGCTGTCCTACGACCCTGCCCACAGTATATGGAGACCATCTCATCACGCCAGATGGACATGCAGAAGTTCATCGCTGACGGCTGCAGAGAGGCCTTACTGGAAGAAAAGAGACGTTTCTGTTTCCTGGCGGACAAACACTGCATGTTCTCCTATCAAACTAGCAACTTCTATGAGAAAGTAAGCGTGGACAGAGAGGTAATCCTGCACTTTCAGACCTCTCCATTAATGCACTGTTTAACACCCTACTTTCTTTGGTGTTTCCAGGCCAAAGAGATTCTCTCCATGAGGCTCCCCAGCTGGCAGGAAAAGTGCAGCGACATCACCAAGGTGCCAGACACGGTGACGACCATGATAGAGGAGCTGTCCAACACTCCAGAACAGTCACCGCTGGTTGAACGCTACAACAGGGTGAGAATTAGCTGGTGGTTTATGGATTTATGCTGAAATGGCATCAAGATGTGCTCTGTGAGATGAGGCAGAATATTATATTTTGAGCTTTATTCACTTATCTTATATCACATGTTGCTTTACATCACTAACTTTGATACTCATCTTGATGCTTCAGATAAAAGCTGTGGATAAAAGCATTCCAAATATTACATGAGCAGAACAAATGGTATAGAAAACGCTGGCCCTGAAGTGTTTATCTTGTCTTGTTGCTTTTAGTTTATCTTGCAAAGGTGCTGATATCTGTTGCATCAGATATAGGCTGTTCTGTGTAAAGTGACTGGTTATCATTGTCTGGCTCTCAGCCATAGGAAATCCTACATGTGCTCTTGTTATTCTTGTAAAGTCCACTAAATGTTTATTTGACTGTGGCTTTTTATTGCTGCGTAGGAGGGAGACACTAAGTTTCAATTACAGTAATGACATTTTAAAAGTCATTAAGAAGGACTTTACCCTGGTCATTCAGAGAAAGCGCTTGTTATAGTTTCATTATTACCATCTCATAGTGTCACATAATGCATCTTCTTTGATACTGTTCTTCATCTCCTCAGAACAATGTGGAGCCAGGGGTGCCTCCTCCAGCACCGCCACTGAAAGCACACACCAGTCCGCTAGCCAACATGTTCAACCAAGAACCCAGGTTTCCGTTCACCCCCCCATCAGACCACAACTCAGGTACAGATGGCTCCTCTGAAACACAAACATTAATGTACCTTTCTCCTACAAATTACTTTCTCTCAGTCCTGTAGTGAACAAGATGCATCACGCAGTCACATTTCATCACAACAAATCCCGTAACCCATCAGCTATTGGTCTGACGACGATTTAGCCTAGTGGTCCAAATACCAATATCTGGGGACTTCCAGTGTAGCCAGGGGATGTCCGGATATTGGATATCTGGGCTAAGACTTTGGCTTTGTGCGCAGGTCATGGTTTAATTAATTGTACCTAGCAACTTGAGATGCTATATGCACATGGCAAATCATGGCGGTCTATAGTTACCTTTTTGCCTTCCAGTGGAGAGTTAGATAGAAAGAGAAAATCAATACAACTCTTATATCTGTTCAGTAAATATGAAGCTAGCAGCCTGTTAGCTTAGCTTAGCAGGAAGACTTGAAACAGGGGGAAACAGCTAGCCTGTCTGTGTTCAAATGTAGCAAAATCCACACATCTTTCCTAAAATGCTAAACTACTGCTTTAAAGAAATAATGCTTTAAATTACCTTCAGTTTATAAAATAAACTATGCAGGTATACTCTGTAGGAAGTTGGTTACTGTCGCAGCATTTGAATTGGCCCCTCCTATCTGCTTCTATGTACACTGCAAGCCACTATTGTGGGAACAATACATGGAAGAGCCAATATTTTAGCAAGCTGTCTACGCTAAAAGCTGGCTTCTATCTGCAAAACAGAACAGTCCAACTCTGTGTTGTTCTTTATCCTCATCCTCTTCTTTAGTGCTGGCCAGCGATAGTGATGGCCAACCCCAGATTTACTCTCATTTTTGGCTCGCTATATTTGCGTTATTTTTGCGACTGTGACCTCAGTTTTTCTTAGCTCCTTTTTGGATATGTGCCGCTTCCGGTCTGGCACCTGGTCGCTACCTCTTTGTAAAGTCTCGACCACACCTGTGCGCTGTTCTTGGCTCGGGCTATATGCACAGAAACATCTCAAACACAGCAAGATAAGAAGAAAATAAGAAAATACAGGCACACCAAATACACTTCCACATTCAGCTGGGCCAGAAATTATGATTGAGAGGGATTACTTTGTATGACTCAATATTGTTGTTTTTTTTAATCCTGCTTAGTATATCTTTAAATCTTTAATTCAATTGATCAAATCTCTAATTTCTGATTTTTTTTTTTTTTTTTAATCCTCACTACTTGCAGACCAGGGCAGCCTTGGAGAGGTCA
This sequence comes from Chaetodon striatus, assembly GCA_029783705.1. Taxonomy (NCBI): domain Eukaryota; kingdom Metazoa; phylum Chordata; class Actinopteri; order Chaetodontiformes; family Chaetodontidae; genus Chaetodon; species Chaetodon striatus. The sequence continues at coordinate 19,270,181 of JAPZEB010000014.1, read as the reverse complement.
GTCTGTCTCGATCGACATCCCAGTCGTCTGGTCTTAATGTTGGCAGGAAGCCCAGAGTAAAGACCATCTTTCCCCACACGGCCGGCAACAACCAAACACTCCTCAGCTTCGACGACGGAGACATCATCACCCTGCTCCTCCAAGAAGAGAAGGACGGCTGGCTGTACGGAGAGCTGGAGAAGACGCAGCAGTATGTTTTTAACTAGTTTAATATTCAGGGATGTGTTGCTGGCTAAATTACACCTCGGCTCAGTTTCTGGAAATGTGAATGATTTGTGTTTGTTTTGGTGGTTCTTTGTCTCATGATGAGTCATAGTCTACTCATCTTTTTATTCATCACAGCATCTGCGGCTTTGAACGATAAGTCTGGTGATTCTATTCTTTTCTTATTAACAACAAATCCCCTGAAAAGATATAAACCCACCATGGAATGATCTTACGATACTTATGATGCTACTCATTAGTATTGCCTGTGTAGCCAAAAGTCTGATAAAGTTTATTCCCCTATACCAGAGATCACCACTGTCTGACATGTTGCTCTAATACCAAGAACACACCCACTGCAGTTTATTTTGAGTCGATCACATATACACTGTAAAAACTATAAATACTCCTTAATGCACCAAATGTGTATTAATCTGCCAGTAAAAATAGTCCCTGACAAATGCATTATTAATGCACTTCTGTTTGCACTAACATTTGCAGTGCCCAGCTTTTTTAGGAAATTGTTTAGCCTTTTAAAAAGATTAAACTACTTATTTTTGACCTGTTTTTAAAGATTTATAACTTCAATGGGAACCAATTGGCACAAGCGAGCTGGGGAAGTCTGAAAGTACTGTGACACAGACCAACAGATTTTTGGTTTTGGTCTTTTCCTTGGATTTGTTGACAATAACAGAAATGTAAAATTATGATAGTGTTCTTGTTCAAAATCTTAAAGGAATGCTTCACCCCCCCCAAATGACCTTTTGTATATCAGTAACTAACTCCATGTTACACTGAATTCTTGAAGAAATCTTTGTTTTTCTTGTATGCCAAGGTGAATGAATCTAAAAATGTGATAAATTGAAGTCATAAGGGTCCACATTTAACAACTGCAAAACTGTATTGAAACACCTATTCTTACAAACTCTCACACAACTACTCCAGAATAATCAATTTTTCATTTATCCAGTTGTATGGTCAGTGCTTCCCAAACTGACAGGACCTTTTCTACGGGGAACTGAACTAAAAGTGAAATCTATGCTCTCTTCAAAGCCAGACTCCATTTACAAAAGCAGTCATTTTACCTTGTTGAACACGGGCTGCTGGTCTCCTACTGCCTGGATCGGTAGTTTGTGTTATTGTGTGACTTGTGAATCCAAACTAACCCTTTTAAACACCAAAGTCACATGATGACAAACAAGCTAATTGATCAAGGCAGAGGTAGATCAACAACTCCCGTGTTCAGTGAGGTAAAATTACTGTTTTTGTAAATGGAGTCTGGCTTTGAAGAGAGCATAGGTAAGTTTCACTTTCAGTTCAGTTCCCTGTCATCTGACGGCAAGGTAATGTCATGTGTTTAGGAAGTACTGAGCGTACGACTGGATAAATGAGACTTGGATTACACTGCATATGTTGTGTTAGGTTTGTAAACGGATGTTTTGATATAGTTTTGCAATTTTTGGATTCTTTGTTCACCATAGAGGCATAAGAGAAAAACGAGGTTTTTATTTGTGAATTTAGCCTAACATGGGGTGAGTAATTGATGCACACACTATCATTTTGGGGGTGAAGTATTCCTTTAAGAGCTGGATAGGATATATAGGGTTTGAGAGTCTAACATACAAACTTCAAATGTGGAATAGGAAGTTTATTGTGAAATCCTTCCCAATCTAAATACGACCTTTGGCACACCCAAACTTTCATTCCAACAGCGGCACATTTTTCACATAACTCGGGTTAGCAGTACTCGTTTTATTGCTTTGTGTTTGTTATGATTTCTCTGCGCTAATACATCATGCTTAGTAACACAGAGTATGTCAGGTATGTTCAACGTGACAGTCGTAAAGCTCTCTCTCTGTCTGTCTCTACTTCTCTCTCTATCTTGCCCTGCCCATCAACACCACACACACACACACACACACACACACACACACGCATGCAAAACATCCAGGTGCATACACACAAACAAGAGACATCTGGTCTTTTATATTTCCCTCAACGATGATGCCTAATTTATCTTCACCCTGGCACGATGATGAGTGAATGAAATGAATACGTCAACTAAAAAAGCAATTAAGATGAAACCACACCTTTGTGCAGCAGCTGTGACACATGTGTGACATATATGGCACCTGTTAGCTTTGTGTGGTCAAATAATAAGCTCAGAAAATGTTTATGTACAGCAAGTCATGTTTGTATATGTAGCTATAGCGGCACAGATCCATAAAGTAGCCCCTGAGTTGCCTGTGTAATTACAGCCATCTTCAACTCCTCGCTAGATCAATTAGGACTCATATTGCAGGCGAAAGGATTACGGCGTGCTTACAGAGCTTGTGTCGACTATTTTTTCATTCCCACTTTAAAACAAATTAACGCAAGCCTTATCTGCTCCCCGTGTGTGCGTGTCGTTAAGTGGCTTTTTGAATTGAAGAGGTTTTAATGCAGTCAGTGGCGGTTTGTCAAGATGAGGACATGTTGGGATAAATCACATTACATTCTGTTTCTTAGCAACAAATCCAGTGCATTGGTCTGATAAGCCATATTTTTCTCTAGACGTGACTTGGAGACAGCTTCGGAGTCTTAGTGAACAAAATCTGTCTGTCTGTCATAGATTATATGTGCATCTGATTCAAGTGTGTTGTCTGTAGCAGCGATTTTCAACTATTTTAACTCAGGAACCTTTAAAAACAGATGTCCTTGCAGTTTCCTGTGTGCACACAGGGCTGTGAAAGTCAGTTTTCCTGCTAAGGCTGACTATTTTTATATAAAGAAGCATTAATATTGAAAGTCCTGCAACTAAGCTTAATCATCCTCACAGTGGAGCTGATTTTTAGACATATCATCATGCGACCTACCCAGGCTGCGACATACTGATATGCAGCACATCATCTGATACTCTTGCCGTAATGTATTACTTAGGTTACCTAAATATGAAACTTGCCTACCCGATTTAATTCTACTGTAACTGTCCAGGACAATTATCATCAACTCCTGTTGGCCAGATTTTTACTGAAGAACTTTGCTCAAAGGTTTGCCACTAAACTATGGTCGCTCAAACCAACAGAATCTGCCACAATGTGGCAATTTTTACTTGCTAATCTTATTTTTGTAAATGTTTGGTTGAGATATTGTCTGGAACAGTATCACATTTTAGGAAATACACCTAGGTCTATTTGCTTTCTTGCCAAGTTGTATATAAAAATGAAGC
>JAPZEB010000014.1:19208305-19226201 GCA_029783705.1 Chaetodon striatus | reverse complement strand
GGAGATAGAGGGATGCACAGAAAAAGAGAGGAGGGGAGGGGGGGGGGGGGATCAGGCGGGGTAGATAGTGAGTGAATAAGGGGGGGAATGAAATAAGGGGAGCAGATCAGAGGAGGGGGTGAAAGAGGAGTGAGGGACGGTGATGAAGAGGAAGGATGTGAGGACAGAGAGAGGACAAAGAGCTCACATATACAGCTCACTCCCTGGAGGCTGCTGGCCTGTCTGCAGCAGCACTGTGCAAGATGGGGATCAATACGTTATCTGGTCTAATGTAACACAACTGCCTGAATGATAGAGGGTCACTGCAGAGAGGATGTAACAGTGACGTACATTGTTCTCAGTAATTATACCACGCGTACATCATACTTCATGCAAACATTAGGAAAAGATAAAGGTATAAGGCAACCGATATAGTAATGCAAGATCAAACATACAGTTTGGTTTCCAGGTTGTGAGTTTACAATTAATTGAAGGATTTCTCTGGTTTGTTGGGCATTCTTTGCCAATAACAATTTGTCTTTTAAGGAGCTCTGTTTCTAGCTGACCTCTTCCATACATTTATAAAGTCATTAATGTTTGTGCTGGTTTCAACTGGGGGGGAGACGCATATGAGATGGAGAAAATTTAAAACCATCAAACACTTATATTCTTGGATTCTGGTTAATGTATATGCCTTTTCTGCATCCATTTATGGCGTCTTTAATTTTGTCAAAATAAAAGTCCCCCAGTACTTTCATGTTTTTATTGGGGGGAACAATTGCACATGTTCTGAATATTATCTTATTGTGAAATGGTCCCATAGCACGGTTAAAACTCCTGTACATAACAGTACTGTCCATTTCTGATTTGTTAGTCCCTGTAATTCACTTGAACCAGCTTTAAATGACTCTTAAGAGACAGGTGAGTTAATTGAAAGCTACAATTTGCCAGGTCTCCTGTCTGTATTTCACATTTCAGGGGGTGTGAGAAGGTTTGGAAGCCACATACAGACCACAGCCTAACACATATACTGCATATAGTCAAACAAAACCTTTGGGTTCTACAAGTGTGTACTGCATTTGTGAGCTAAATGTTTGGGGAAGCCCCTCAGTCTATTTTTTGGTGCATGATCTCACTGGATGCAATAGTGAAAATTGGCTCCCTCTAGAGGTTGATATCAGAACAGCAGGCAGCTTTAGCCAGCAGCATTGAGAGGAGGGAACTGCAGCAGAGCTCTTAGATTGTTCTGTGGCTGAAATGAGGCCTCGTACATTTACCTAATTCATATGTAAAAGTATAAAATAATAATATGACTGTCTGTGTACTTTTAACTATTACTGTTGCTGCCACTAATGCAGCTATTGCAATTCTTACTAATAGAAACAAAAATATTACCAGTTTTGGGTGAGCTACATTGAAAGCATCAGTTTAAGCTACCAAATAGTTCACACTAAGAAGCTGAACTACAGTTGGGTCAACTGAGGCTGCCTGGAAAAAGTAGTGTAAACTTATTAAATTGATAATGTACATGTGATACAAAATTATAATAATATATAATACAAAAATTCACACGCCAGCAAAATATGCCACTTCACTGAATTTATTGTAATATATGTTCACAGGTCATACATAAACAAAAAAAAAAAAATAAATACCCCACTATTCATGGAAAGGAATGTCAGCTTTAGTTTTATATACAATGTCCATCAGTCTGCCTTCCAGAAACTAGGGTAGGTGGGGGTATTACACCAAGAAGGGTTATTCAGTTAGCCAGGTAACTTCTAATTAGCATGCAACAACCTCTCTGAACATTTGATAATAAATAGCAATAATGAATATGTCTGACTTATTGACACCTGATATACTGAAGTTTAGTTTTACAAATGCTGCCTGATGAATGCATTGCCCGAGCATGCCTTCACTACGGTGGCCCCAAGGCTCAAAACGCAACTTTTTGCAAATGTTGTAATAAATGTTGTAATGTTTGTGTTTGTTGTAGGAAACGTGTGATTTGTGAATTTTTCATGTTTTTGTGTTTTCCAAAATGTTGTTATGTTTTGTGAAATGTTTTGTTTTGTGAAATGTTTTTTGTTTTGTGAAATGTTTTTTGTTTTGTGAAATGTTGCTGTGTTTTTGAATCATGTTTTCTGAGTGTTTTTGTGTATTGTGAAATGATATTTTGTTTTCTGAAATGTGGTGTTTTCCAAAATGTTTTTATGTTTTCTAAAAATTCGTATTTTGACCTGAATTCTTCACTGTGGTCAGGATGAGGGGGGAAGGGGGCGGAGCTTGTAAAAGATGGTTCAACAACAGTTTTAAAACAATGGTAAAATAAAAATAGAAAAACATTCCTTTCAGTTTATGGCCTAAACTTGTAGTTAACAAAATGGCAAAAAATAATTTAACTCTTTGAATCACTATGAAAATATGAACGTAGCTGAACGACCAGTTAGCACTACTAGTTTAATTACATGCATTCACTACCCTTCAACACTGAAAATTACTGATGCTACTGCTCGTTACTACTGTTACTAGGCCACTACTACTACTACGACTACATTCTCTACTGCTACTGTACATGCTCCTGTACTTCCACTGAGACTATCAGTTGAACTGTTAAATTCATCATCATCATCATCATTATAATTATCATTATAATGTAACTTCCACACAGCCACATTTATTAGGAAGTTCCTGCTGGTATAGTCCTCCCCCTGGCAACAAAATCACTGATGCTGGAGTTCTGCTTCACACACCCAGACAGCATCAGGATGTTGTTTCCAGGAGGCAACAATGTCACCATTCAGTCCACCTCTAGTTTCCAAGAGAGGGGAAATAAAAGAGAGAAGAAGAGAGCAAAAGCGACGGAAAAGAAGACACAGAGATGGACAGATGGTGTTCTCTACTCTGATTTTGCTTTCTGCCACCTTTTCCCTTTCCCTTAAGTTGTCCTCAGAGGCATCATGTCACCCAGCAACCTACACCCATGGACCCATATCAGGTCAGCCGGAGCGCTCTGCCTGCTTACAGTACAGTGTTTCAGTATAGTCAACTCTTCTTTCACTGCACTTAGCAGGACATGTGAGGATGTGATACAGCCGCGAAGCTGAAAGCCTTCTCACAGGCGCAAAATGGGAGTTTGTTCCGGGACATTCTATTTTCACATTGGAGTTATGATTGATGTGCTGTGTCTGGAGATGTTCATAATCTGATATCTCGACAACTTCTGCATCCAAATGTCAGATGAATGAGTGATACCTCTTTGGTTTCAGGCCCTCTGAGTGACTGGGTAGAAGCTGAGGAAGCCTAATAGTTGTATTATATTTTCTGATGGAGTTAATTTAAGCAAGTGAAAGCATCATTTCTCCACTGAGCTACTCTGCTCATTTAGTCAGAGGCGTGGCAGCCAACTCTCTTGTCGTGCCGACAGAGAAATGTCCCAATCCCACAATTCCCTGCTGCACACAGGGAATCCTGACCTCACGGGCATCAGCAGGTGAACGAGGGTAAAGAATGTGTTTGTTGTACTGAAGGGGGTGAGAACAAGCCTGAGCACCAGGGTGTCACTTCAGCTTGAATTTTTCATTAATTGGCTTGGTCCGGCTACATCTTACTGCTCCGATTGAGCTGTAACGTGTACAGCACATGCCAGGAGAACTGTAGAACTATCCTTTTACACTGTGGGCGCAGAATCATCATATCCAGCCGGCAGCAGACGGCGAGTGACACCAAACAATCCGTGAGAGGAGGGTAATTGGAGATCATTGGGCTTATTCTACACCATGCTCGAGGCCTGAAGAGGAACACATGGAGCTGCCCAATGGATTGAGGCCCCGCAAAGCACTGTGGGTAATATGGGAAAGCGAAACATCCAGTAAGAACGCCGGTAGTGCTGTTTGCAGACTTTATTTGGACACAGAGGGGTCTCGCGGCTGGAGAGGAGAGGGGGCTGAGAGGGAGTGAAACATGACACTGAAATAACAACATACAGAGTGGTAAACATGTCACAGTTGTGTACATATTTGTTCAAGGTGCGTGGCTTCAACGGTAATTAAACTCTGATGCCCTCCTCCGTGAGGATGTAAAGGAAGCTGTGGCACATTTTAAATGATAGCAGCCGGGGTACAACTTTTCATCTGGTTGTCAACTGAATGTCTAATTTGTTGCAGATCAGCACTCGCTGTGCCGCACAGCGGTGCGCCCTCTCCCTTTCTAGGGAGAAAAGACTTTTCTCTTAGGCGGGAGATTATAGGGTCTTAAAAGTGTTTGCTGACAGAGTGTCTTTAATATGATGACATAAACGTGTAATCCATCTCAGATCGCCGACTGGAGTATTTATGAGCCTCTGTTGACAGCAGTACACCTGCTCTTCCTCAGTCCAGACCTGGGAACTCTGCCCGCCTGAACTAGCACCACTGCTGCCAAGGGCACTGCCATATTGGGAGAAGTGTGAGTGTGTGTAAGTGTAAAGAGGGGGGGGAGGGGGGAGTGTGTGTTTGTATGAATAGGTGTAGAGAGACAGAGACAGGAGGGGAGGGGAGAGAGTTGTGTGAGGAGGGTGGGTGTGTGGTGGTGGAACGGTTTAGATGGGTGGGGGTGTATTTATTTATCTCCTGATGTTATAAGAGGATGGATTATTTAGAGTCATTTATTACTCCATCATTCATCAGATAGCATACATTTCATGAGAGAGGGAGAAACACATATCTGTGTGTCTGACTTGGCAGGAAAACACCCTGCTGAAAGACAAGAATTAAAGGACCAGTCTGCAGGATTTATGGGGCCATACCGGCAGACGTGGGATATAATATTCTTAACTATGTTTTCATTAGTGCACATTCACTTGAAACTAAGAATCATTGAGTTTCCATCATCTTAGAACTTATATACATACAGAGCGGGTCGTCTTCCACGGAGTTTGCCATGTTGTTTCTACAGTAGCCCAGAACAGACAAACCAAACACTAGGCCATTTTGACATAGGGCCGATTGCATTTTCACATCTGCCACTGTAGTTCAACTACACGCTTGGCACATGGGAGAAGTTTCAGTTTGTTGCAATCTGCAACCTCACCACTAGATGTCACTAAATCCTACACATTAAACCAGTGATACTCGGTTTACTCAGGATGCCCGCCAACCGTTTTCTAATTCACAATGACACTAAACCGTTTCACACTAAAATTAATTAATTTATTTGACTGATAGCAAATAAGCAGATACACCGCACACAAGAGGGCTGACTTGGGTCTTCTTTTATTTAGTCTTCACTTGAAATGCTTGCTTTTAACAAGGCTGCAGCTGCACTGAATCCAGTTTGCAGCAGGGTGATCATGTGCTGAGAAGACACCATATATGGTTCTGTACACATGCCCACCACCCGAGAGCACCCCATTTCATGCAAACAACCAGACACCCACACCCCACAAGTGAAGTCTAAAGTCAAAGGAAGACTAAATTAAAAGAAGAAGCAAGTTAGCCCTCTTGTGTGCAGTGTATCTGCTCATTTGCTATCAGTCTGATGTTTCCTGCCATCACCTGCACCAAGTTATGAGGACTGACAGCACTGTGCACGGGACATATACTTTTGAATGAGTTCATTTATTTATTCTTTTAATTATTTATGTACTTTTAATGTAAATAAGGTGCCAGAGCACATAACAAATAATCAAAATAGAGCTGGTTCACAGACTGTTTCAAAATAAATGGGTCACTTTGTATTTCCTGTTGGCCTGTTGTTGTGCAGTGTACGTGAATGACATCTGCTCACGGGAAGTAAACATGTATCCAAGCTGTTGCCCTGAAACACAATTCCGGTAAAAGAGTCTATGAAAAAAAAAGTGTCAGGGAGGATCCCGCAGCCTGCAAGAGAAATCAGGACTAAGCCCTGAATGTCCTCAAATCCTAAAAACACATCTGCAAAACTGCAGTGCAGCTGCAGCTGTATTTGAGTGAAAACAGCAAACAACAGAAGGTTGAAAACAGGCTATTTATTTCTTATATAAGGTGATAAATATTATTAACCAAAAAGTGCAAAAGTGTCCTCATAATGTGGAAAAAACACAGTGAACAGAAGTTCTACTGGGTGTTAAGTATGTTCAGTTACGATGCTTTTAAGGAGTGTCAGAGGGAATGTCACTGCCTTCACACTGCAGCCATTAATAAACAAGAATGACATGCTGGATAAGGAATATGCTCACTTTAAAGCTAACATTTGCATAGATTTTTGTTTTAGCTGTGACAGTTTGAGTGTCAAGCGTCCTAATGTTTTGCAAAATGAAAAAAAAAACAAAGAATTTTTTTTTTTATATTTTTTATATCCAGACCTGAGCTTTATTTCATTTCATGATAAAAAAAAGTGACAACTGTTATATGTCAGCATCGCAAGGGTCATCGCTAATTTAAAACAGTAGATGGCATGTTGAGCCATTTTAAACCTATTAAAGACCAATTTTTGTGACTTCAGTGGGAAATGTTGACATTAACACGAGCATTGATGTGTTTGATCACATTTACAGTCATTTCATTTAGTTCAAAGTTAAAGAAAACATGCACTACCTCTTTGAGTAACACAAATAAATGTATACACATGAACAGTTAGCTATTTCTACACTGTGTTTATTAAGTTTTCAGTTGTGTTTAACAAATGAAACCTTCAGAATTTCAAAATAAATGCATGCACCAAGAGCTATATGTACTTTAATGGAAAAAGGGCTGCTACACTTAAATTGTTAATAGAACTCATAGGACAATTTTTTTTTGTAGTGCCTGCATGTATAGATCATTACAAATGGAGGGCAAATACACAAATAAATCCATGAACATAATGACAAGAGCAGAAATTCTGTTTTCAAACTCACAGTAAATGTTATTGCAGTGTTCCACCACTGGACGGCAGTAGAGTGCAGCTGTGATAGTCTCACTGTGCTTGAGACACACAAACTGAACCTTGTTAGGACAAATAAAGCCATAGCAATGTTTTTGTTAAAAAGCCACATAATCAAAATTTTAATTAATTTTTATTTTGCATTTTTTGCTTTGACGTGTTTGATTTTTTTTTTGCTCACATCTGCACTTATTGAACAGGCATCAAAGAGCAAAAAAGACAGCATCTTTTAACACTTAACCATCATATCAGTCTGGCATTCAAACCAGTGGTGAAAGGCCTGTGCCTGTCTGTCACTTCATGTAGGCCCATATCTGCTCCTGCACTTTAAAAGGTTGAGCAACAACTGCAACTGTGTATGTATGTAAACACTTACCTCATCCTGTCCTGAAATCAAACCACAGCTAAGGGAGCAGCTAAGCAGGGCGAAATGATATTTCAGACATAACATAAAGTTAACACACACATACAATGTCGGGATGGAAATGTCAGGATGGGTGAAAAAGACGACGGGAAAGGTGTTGAAAAGCGGGGCTCTGACCTCTGACTTGACACACTCACATAGACACACCCGACCTCAGTGAGCACCCGCAGGCCGAGACAGCTGTGGGACTCCTCGGCTGGTTTAAAGTGTTTATGGAGAAGCTGAGTTTGAGCGCTCGTTGACAGAGCTCTCATTTACACACATACAGCCCCGATCAGATAAGAGCAGATCTGTTTCAGCGGCTAATCTTAAATGTGATGAGGTTTACAGAGGCCTGCGGTAGTGGAATATACATAAATATCTTTATTTGGGAATCAGGCGCTGCCCTGGGGTATATCACACTACCTCACACTATAGGGACAGGAAACTGGATACTGTGCTTTCATGTTGAAGCCTTACTTTTATATGGACATTTGTTTGGGTGATCCCTATGTTCCCAGGGTCCTAAGTTCCCAAGGGCTTAGAGTTGTGTTTAAAATATGTGCGTCTCTTGATATTAAACAACATTATAAGAGATTGGTAAGGGCTATTTTTGCTGTTTTAATGGCAAAAAAACAAAGGGAGATGGACGCTTTCAATGCCATACTTTCAGCCAAAGTGGAGGTATAAATCGCTGAAGTAAAGAGGCTGTCTTGCCCACAAATTTGACTGTATAGGTATCAAAGATCATAACACCAGTGGGCTGTAGGTGGGTGATTTCAACATAATGGGGGACAAAATACATTAAACATTTGAACAAGTGAAAAAACATGACTGAGAATATAAACCCTTTGACAGCTCTCCTTACTGTGTCATATGAAGAGGACACTGAGCTGAGGAACACAGGACCCTAGGAACATAGATAGGCTCCGGACTTGATCAGGCTTGTTATGTAGAGAGAAGGCTGTTTAGAAGTCATATAGTTTCAGCGTCTAACTTTCTGTGTCCTGTATATGCATCTGTCCGAGGACACCTATAAATCGAAACCAAGCCTCTCTCCCTGACACCACTATCCTCCCTCCACCCTCCTCTCCTCAGAGACACCCGAGGGAGTCCCTAACTCCCCCTTCCCAAACTCATCAACCCCCTTACCCCAGCACAGATCCTATCACTTGCATCCTAAGCTGGCTGGTATTCACCAGGCCCTGATCCAGTTGCACAGCAGCAACCACATTTAAATCAAAAATGCATCGAGTCAGGATTCCCCCTTAGTTACGGCTCATACAGATAAAAAACAGAGCGGCCAGGACACAGAAGAGAGAAATGGCAGCACTTCTGTGAATTTCACACGTATTTTATCCCTTCAGTTAATCTACCCAGCTGAACCTGTGATAGACCAGGTCAACACCAGCTCATTGCTGCAAGCAGGTGGTTTCTACATTGAAGGGAAAGCTTAGGGAAATCTTCTTATTCGTTTGTACCACTCTCATGTCTGTATGATAAATAGGAAGCCACTAGCTGGTTAATGTAGCTTAGCATTAATGCTAGAAATGGGGAAACAGCTAGCAAGGGATTCTGTACCTGACTATGGAGTGCCCCAGGCATGAGTCCTTAAATCCTGAAATGAGTTGCCTCGTCTCAATGGTTTTTTTTTTAAATGGCTTTTTGGTCAGATGCCTGAGATAAATTCTGTGGTTAACACAAGTGTAAGGGACTTTCACATTTTGTTCTATGACATACAATACTTCAGTAAATTCCCTGCTTGTGGTGGTTGCTAACAAGTTGCAAAATGAGACTACAGGATGTCATCACGCCGAACACGGCTTTACAGTCGTGCTGTGGGGGCGACATTAAGACATTTGACCATGGTGTAGTTCGTTTATGACCTAATGTTAGCGTTTTACTCATGGTGATTGCATTTTAGCCCAACAATCATAAAAGTGGTGTTAATTTGTGAAGATTATCTTGCTGAATAAAACAGGTAAGTATCATAAACATTTGTTTGCCACACATTTTCTTTAATAATTCAAATAATTTCTTTAATAATTCTAGGCCAGCACCAGTTGTCAGACAACCAGCAAGTTACTGGTCCTGCCCAAGAAATTTCCTGGAACATAACCCTCTGTAAAACAGAAAAATGTTGTGTTTTTCCTTTTCAGTTTCTCTATGAATTCAACAAACCTGGTTAAAATGTGCTAGCTGTTTCCCTCTGTTTTCAGTTTATGTGCCAAGCTAAGTTAGCTGTTTGCTGGCATTAATGTATAAAAAGACCTGGATACAATGTTGGATCCGGGGCACTGTTCATTCCTATGGAAGTTGCTCAGTGGTGCATGAAGCCAAAAACGTTTCATACACTGTCGTGTATGAAATTACCCAAATGACTGGTGCTGCCTCTGCATCATCTGGCTTATTAAAGAGGCACACTAAAGGATTTCTGCTGGTCAAGCTGAATACTTCCAGCTCAGCACTCCACTGAATTGAATGGGGATAAAATGATTTAATTGTGTGGCTCTTCTAGACCTTCAAAATGTTTTGGGGATGAATGGATCAAATCCTTATAGCAAAACAAGTCATCGCAGGGTTGTGATGCTCAAAAACATGCATCCACTAATTTACAGATGTCTCTTTCCCAATGTAAGTTTGGGAAAATGTTTTTTTGGGCCTGATGACATTACATGACAGACTCTGGAGTTGTAATTCCACTGTTTGGCCACTATGAAAATAGGCTTCAAAGCCTGATGCCCCCCCTGGGCAAGGTGACCATAATTAACTGTCAGTCAACATTAGTCCTCATAAAGTTCTTCTTTTACTTTTACAGGTAGTTTGGCACAAAGCATTATCATACTTTTGGGTGAGTTTTTGGATGGGCCCCTTCACAGTACAGGATGTACAGAAGCAAACTCACACACATCCAGTCTTCAGTGATTGATGTCAAAACAGAGACTAAAGAAGAGATTAACATGCACATACACAGACACATTAAATGCCTCAGATAACCACACAGATTGAAAGACTGGTGCCAAAACAGTGGCGTGAGGGACAACTGTTAGTGAGAGTGGAGGGTGGAGCTTAAAGCACAGGTGGAGGGGGGCGTCTTGGCTGAATTTGAGAGCGTCACTGGCATGCCCACACCACAGCTGGTCAGATAGAAATAGAAGAGGCAGTAACTGAGCCCAGGAAAAAAGAGGAGCAACCACTTTCTACTGTATGGATGAACAGGTCTGTCTGAGAAGTCAGACGCCTCAGGCATTACAGAGGGACTTAGAGATTTAGTCTAGCATGCAGCGGGTTATTAAGTCTGACCTGATGACAATATCATCCATCTGAATTAAAATGGCTTTCAACATAAATTATTTCTGCTGAAGGCCTTAAACACAGAGTGAAGTCTGAAATCTAACACGTTATCCTAAATATCGCTTAGATGTATTCTGTCCAAACATAGGAAGGTTAAAGGTCACTGTGAATGTCAAGGAAAAAGCTACTTTTTTACTTTGAATGGCTCAAAAATATTGAGTTTTTTTTTAATGTGTTTTTGGTTAGATGCCTGAGATCAATTCTGTTGTTAACACAAGCATAAGGGACTTTCACATTTTGTTCTACGTCATACAATACTTCAGTAAATTCCCCGCTTGTGGTGAGATGGAAGACCTTTTCTATTGCACAAATATATATGAGGGTTATAAACAGAGAAGCAAACCTGTGCGGTTATACAATAACGACCAAAACAACATTCCCCATCCTCATATTTCTCCTGTTTTTCTTCTAAACAAGGTATTTGCAGTATTTGCAAATAAACTTGACTTCTTATGATTGAACTATTTGGACTTTGCAAACATTTATTCTGGCGCACAAAAATGGTGACAAACAGATTTGACTAGTCGTGTATATGAATGTAAAATACAGACAATTTAAATAATCATGCTGGAAACTTAAATGAAGCTTAAAGGAACTCTTCACCCACTAAATGAACATTTGTATATTGATTAGTCATGCTACGCTACTTTGAATTCATAGAGAAAACCTTGTTTTTCTTGCATGCCTTCATTGAAAACAGTGAACATTGTGTTTTATTGAGTGGGGTCCACATTTAAACAGCAAAACTATATCAAAACATCCCTTTACAAACTCTCACACAACTCATCCAGTATAATCCAAGTCTCATTTATCCAGTCGTATATCTCGAGTACCTTCCAAAGACGTGTGTGAAGTATGTTTGCCAAAACCTCACTATTTAAAACTAAACTGAAAGTCAATCTTATCTATGTTCTCCTCAAAGCCAGACTCCACTACCTAAGGGGTTTTTCTTTTAGGCGAAAATACATGTGTTTGGAAAGTACTGAGCATACAACTGGATTAATGAGACTTAGATTAAAGTGCACGAGTTATGTGAGAGTTTGTAAAAGGATGTTTTAATATTGTTTTGCTTTTGTTGAACATGGTCCCCAGTCAATCAATAAATAAATATATTCACTGTTTTTTGTGGAGGCTTGCAAGAAAAATAGAGTATTCTACAAGAATTCAAGATAACACAGAATGACTAAGTGATTTCATTTTGTGGTTAAAGTGTTCCTTTAACACTGGCTGGATTCATGATTTAAAAAATCAGTGTTTCTTTTGGGTGGGAATCGTCATGGCCCAGTCAACAAAAATAAACACAAATATTATTTAGAGCAAATTTTGAAATTACCCCAGTTTAGAAGCACTCATAAAAAATTATTAAATGGTAAATGTGGTGCACTTATATGACACTTTTTAACTTGAGATGGACAAATTCCTTCACGATGTCTCCTATTTATACACACTCAATGGGAGCAATTAGTATTTCTGTTATTACTTAATAATATTGACTGAGACTACAGAGGAAAAACTGCCCTGTAAGCCAAATCTCATTGAAGAAATCCCCCAAAAAGCCAGTATGTGACGGCATCTGTGATACATCCTGTCAAGGTGTCCTTGAGCGACACACTGAATGTCTGCCAGCTCACTAACTCATAACATTAGCTTTGTATCTATATATCATAGACATGCAGACTTGTACAAACCAAGTCAATGAAAAACAAGGACATAATACTGTCTTGTTCTTTAGTCTGTGTAAAATGCAACTTACCATCTGTTTGTGTTTATACTTACCTCTGCTGGTTTCCACGCTCTGTGCTCATTGTCCCATTGCTCAGTGTTCCCCAACACAAATGGGAGGCATGGAAAAGTACAAAATTCCAGGTCCAAGTCCCTGCATGATCGTCATATGTACACGAAATACATTTATAGTCCTCAAATTAAGCCCCGTAGCGCATAAGACTGCTCGACTGCTTTGCTCACAGACACAAAAAAGCTTTCTATCAACTCAGAAGATTTACAGCTACCTGCCCGTCAAGAAAACGACCAACGCAACAAACTCCCCCAAATCACTACGTGCACAGGACCATCACCCCTGTCCCTACCCATCTCTCTCTGTGTCTGTCTTTTCCTTTCTGTACCATCCCCCTCTTCCTCCTCTCATCCACCACTCCATCACTCAGGAAGCCTGGTCTTCCTGAAAACAAGCATCGGAGCGTGGAAAGGGACAAGGCTGAGGGGGGCAGGTACGTGAGGGGGGGGCAGAGGATGTTTTTGTCGTTCCTCTGCCCCTCTGGTTGCTGCAGGCCTCACTGAGTCCATCCTGAGGAAACAACGTTCGCGTCACTCTTGCCAGGCCTTGGGCCCACACGTGCTGCCTGTTACAGCCGGTATGACGCAGTGGCTACAGCGCTCTGGTAGCCCCTCACACATGGGAGCTATAAAGACGTGCGGATTAAAACTGTGGAAAACTTGCTTTTCAAATCATAATGGCACAAGCAAGCAGGAAAAACCCACACAAAGTCACAAAGTGCATTTCAGTTCCACAAAAGGGGTCAAACGTGGTGTAGAGAGACACTGTGAGGCGGCTTTGTGTTTTGCCTGAGCAAAAGTCTATAACTTTGCCAGCCAACTAAACTCCATTTCCTGTACGTGATAGTCGCAAAGCCAAGCCAAGCCACCTGCAAGTGTGGGAATTCCTCATCAGGTGGTTTTCCAGTGACCCCCATTGACTGATTTATAGCGAATCTAAAACTGTATGTCTGCTTCTAGGTGCTGTATTTGTGTTTTACCAAAACACAGCTCAGCCTCAACACGGCCATCAAGTAGGCCTACATCCTGCCATCATCAGGTAGTACTTGTTATGGCCAGTTTTGTTGGTTAAATTGGTTTTCATATCAACCAGTGTTCTGCAGGAGGAGACATGACTTCAACTCTAAATGCAGCTGAAAAAACGGACTCAAAATTCTCAATCAGTGCTACACGTCTAATTAAACACAAAATAATGTTTATTCAATTAGAAGTTCATCTTTTAGCAAGATAAGGTTTTAATTTGACCAGCAGGCCTGCTGTCAGGGGGGGTAAAGGGTACAGATGACCCTGGGCCAAGGCCAAGGGGGGGCAATGAACAGATCCATGCTAACCTTTAAATGGCAATTTACCTACTGACTTAAATCACTGAAAATACACGCTATATATATTTACATAATAAATAAATGTAATGATTAAAACACATTTTAACGTGCCATCAGATACTACTCTGATACTAATTGGGTATGACTTGAAAAGTGAGAGTTAACAGCCATATACTCTTTACACTATCTCAGTTCTACACACAATCTGACCAATATTTAATTCAAGTAGCCCTCAAGATTAAATGAATAGGCTTAAAGAAGAACCTGCTTTTCTCTGCTTTTCAAAATAAGAAAACAAGGTCTTACGAGTGGATACAAGCACATGTGGCAATGTAATTAATTGGATTATATATCACATGGTGTATGAAAATGTATAGGCATCCCCCATGGGTGTGGATGAGGGGCCCACTTTTGAAAATGTTGTCCCCCTGCCCATATTTGCTAACAGCTGGGCTGTTGACCAGTAGTAGAATGCTGCAGGAATTAATCCTAAAACCCTGAAATGAATTAACATTTCACCATTTAACCATTTCCCTTGTCTCAAAGTAAATTGGAGACTGTTTTCCATGTCACACAAACATTTATGATAATCACACATTCAGTTCAGTTAGACAATCTTCACATATCAACACCTCTTTCATGATTATTGAGGCCTAAATGCATCACAAGAAGTAAAAGGCTAATGTCAGGCCGCAATAACAAGACTGTAAAGCAGTGTTTGGTGCAGCACAATGTGGTGATGTTCTGTAGTCTCATGTAACCACTTGTTATCAGCCGCCTTTTTAAAGATACATAGAAGCTTTAAAGTTCATGAGTGGCGTGTTTACTGATGTATTTTATGTCCTAGAACAAAACATGAAAGTCTCTTAACCTTGTGTTAACCACAGAGCTTATTTCAGGCATCTAACCAAAAATCATTAAAAAAAAAAAAAACATTGACTTCGGGACAAGGGAACCGGTAGCGGTAAAATGCTAAGTCATTTCCAGGTTTTAGGACTCATTCTTGAGGCACTCTTTATTGTTACAAAGAGCTTTGCACAGGAACCTGTAGTGAATTTGCAGATACCTAGTGCACCTTTATCCTGCATTCATATAGGATTGAAGATGTATGAATAATGCAATTTAATATTAACTGTAGCTGAAGATGTGTTGCGGTCTTTTTAAACAAGCACCCTTCATTTGAGAACAGAGCTCTTGACTAAAAGTAGCATGTGAGAACAAGGTGACTGTGAGTGGAGACAGCTCCGTGGAGCGCAGCCTGAAAGTGACAGAGGCCATAATAACAGGATGTTTACAGCCTGTGGAATCGCTGCCAGGGACGACCACGAGCAGGCAGCGACTGTGGCTGGAAACCAGAGCAAAGAGGAAACACAGGCCAGCCAGGTTCCCTCCAGATGCACCAAACATAGCCTCACTGACTGTGAGATTTATTTACAGATGCACGCTACCTGACTGGGGTCTGTTCAGGTAGATTTAAATCCACTATGACCTTTGACCTCTGGAGAAAACACTTGAGAAAAGCATGTAAAATGACAAGATTTTCTGTCTTCCAGCCTCCTTTTCAGTGTCACACACACACACACACACACACACACACACACACACACACTGTTTGTTGAAGTGGTCAGCTGCAGGTGACAGCAGACAGAAGGACACTGGTGGTTTCTGACACCAGGGAGGGAGTGTAGCTTATTCACTGTCACCAGTAGTTTCTTTTTGCCCATCAGTGGACACTTACTGCACCAGGCTGCAACATCCACCACAGCAGACTCTCTACCACCATGGCTATCACCGACTTTCTTGCAGCATCGGACATCACTTCGGCTATTAATGCTTGTAAAGGTGAGATGATCGTGTGATCAAAATGAGAAAATTGCTCTTGTCGCAGCATGTAAGGCCTCTGCTTGGGCATTTCACTTGATGAAACCTCAAAGTATAGGACATCATGATTTTATCCTAACCAAGAATTGCCTATGATTTCACTTTCAGCAAAGGACTCCTTTAACCCCAAGATGTTCTTCAGAACAGTGGGTTTATCCAAGAAAACTCCAACAGAGATCGAGAGGGTCTTTAAGATTTTGGATCAGGACAAAAGTGGATACATAGAACAGGATGAGTTACAGTTGAGTTTATACACAGAAAATATCTTACACATATATTCTGTTACATCTATAATTCATGTGTCAAGCTGTATTTCACCAAACGTCTGTTGCTTGATGTTTTGTCTTAATGTGTTGCTTCATTCCCGCTCTTCATTAGACTGTTCCTGCAGAACTTCTCCAAAGGGGCGAGGCCCCTGACTGCAGCTGAGACCAGAGGTTTCCTGCTGGAGGGAGACTCAGATGGAGATGGGAAGATCGGCTGGGAAGGTAGGCAGGTCCGAGGGCCACTTCGCCGTAGATACAGCTCAGGGGTCAGCTTTTCTTTGCGGTTTATTAGGCTTTAATGTTTGTCTTGTCAAAAGGAACAAAATGATAATTATCACACGTCATAAAGATCATACTTAAGATCCAAACTGCAGAAAAAAGGCTTGGTTGAGTTTGAAGAATACTTAAAACTACTTACAGTAAGGTGTAGTAGTAACCTTTAAGAGCAATTTGAAGTGATCGCATGATTTTTCATGTTAATACTAAGAGTAAAATTAGATGATGGAAATGACAAGGATTTACCCATGTACTATAGTTAATTATGCTTTAAAATCCTCACATATTACTCAGTGATAATATAATACTCTACAAAAACATATATAAATAATTACAAATACAAATAGGAAATCAACATATTAATTTTATAATATATAACAATACAATTTTGTGATAAGATTGGAAGAAATAATAATAATAATAGATAATTGGCTAAAATAGAAACAAAAAGAAACCGAACTACATCCAAGAAAACAGATCATACAGGAAATAATATCTCATTAACAAATACGGACAATGAATCAGTATCAGCTTTATTCATGTTTCTTGTTTGCACCCCTGAAAAAAAGAGAGAACATCCTATCACACGCACAAAACAAATGCATCCTATTCTTAACTGAACGTGTTGCTTTCATCTTGACCAAATATAATTTGTACAATAACTCCAAAACATGCCTCAGAAAGTATGTTCTCACTAATGTTTCTGTACTGCAAGAAATTTGATGATTTTTATTTATATTTTGAAGGGACAGTTAATCCCAGTATCAAATTATTCCTCTTACCTGTAGTTCAATATATCAGTCTAGATTGTTTTGGTGTGAGTTGCAAAGTGTTGGAGATATCGGTCATAGAGATGTCTTCCTTCTCTTGAATGTCATGGAACTAGATGGGACTCGGCTTGTGGTGTTCAAAGCACCAAAAAATGCATTTGAGAAACTCAGCGGCAATGTATCTTTAAAGAACCCATGACCCTGTAATTCAAGATAATCCACAGATCATGTCACCGGTTTCAAGTTGGAACAATTTTTTTTTGTCACCAAACTACACCTACTACTACTACAGAAGGAAGCGTGCATCTACTCAGCCCTTCCGGGATGTTGTGATCAAAACAGTTATTGCAAATTCAGCCAATCCCTGTGCATTCTGTGTGACCTTGCGACTTTGTCCAATCACCACAACTTTGTCCCAAATTTGATTTTTTAAACAGGTAAGATTTCATTTCATTGTAGCGGTAACGGTCCTGCATTGCTGCTTTGGACGGCAGCAACAGCAGCCATCACAAATAGAATCGAATTCTCTGATAAACATTGAATGTTAATAATAAAAGGCTATGAATGCAAGAGAGCATTGCAATTTCACTTGCCTCTGCAATTTCACTGCAAAAACACCCCTAAAAGCAGTGCGTCATGCATTGCAATTTTTAGAAAAGCTGCTGTGAAATCAGGCAATTCAGGCTGTAAAAATCCCCAAAACAGCCCATGAAATCCTGGTGAGACTGTCTACTGCTAGCTCACCTAGCACCGCTGAGCTAGCTTATGTTACAGCTCAGCCATCAATTGTTAACATCTCACGCTGATATGAGCTATATGAGGCAGATATCTCTACAGTCTGTATCTATAACACTCAGCAACTTACACCAAAACAATCTCAAGTGATAAATAGCACCACAGGCAAAAGGAACATATATATATATATATATATATATATTTTTTTTTTTTTTTTGATTTTTTGGGGAA
>JAPZEB010000014.1:19163706-19194862 GCA_029783705.1 Chaetodon striatus | reverse complement strand
AAAAGATACAAGCAACGTCCATTAATGTCCAAGACCGATGATTGAGGGGTACATAGAGAGTCTTAGTTTGACGTGTAGGGCCACTGACCAGGTGTTATTTGATTAATCGGGAGTGAGAATATGTTGTTATGTAATGAAACTGACATAACAAGACTAAAGCTGTGTTCAGAGCAAACACTGGAATGTTTTTTGGAGTATATTGTCATTCAAGTATATTCAACCTCAGCTGTGCCAGCGGTTGTGCTAACTACCTTTAAGTAAAGGAAGGCAGCTAACATTGTGATTAGTGCTAACTTGGCTTGTTGTTAACTGCAACCGATAGCTTGAATCAAGTGTAAGCTACCGTAAAACTTCAATTTATAGCCCAGGCTATTATTTGCTTAAATCACTGAAATCAAAGGGCCTATGTCCGGCCACTGGCCTTTAATTCCTGTCACACCAAGACGTCACTCAGCCAAGTATGAATGCTACTTCTTTAAAACTCAGGCTTCAGATAATACATATGTTATGAATCATTAATTTGATCTAGCTCCAACAGACAAGGGACAGAGTTACAGCACTCGAGGATTATGGTGCCCGGCATACCGACACAACACCACTTTATCATGTTAAACCAATACAGACAACTTGGATTAATTTTATGAGAAACCCATTTGATTCTTTTGGTCTGAGGACTCTTATGTACTGAAGGAGTATGAATAATTTACAGGGTAACTGAGGCATGGACACAAAATTTGAGGTAGCCAACAACCAGTTTTTATACATCCGAAGAACTTCTATTAAAAAAAATGAACTGCTTGGCAACCAGACCAGGCATCTAATAGACTTTATCTGTCAAAATGTGTAGCCACAGTAGGCTACTAAAAGGGACTAGAGTTTTAATTGAAGTTTTACGGTAAGTCTGAACCGGTGTGAACCAAGATGCTCCATTTTTGTCTCCACAATGTTTTTCTAGCTTTGTGCTAAATGCTAATGCTAGCAACATGCTCACGATGACAATGCCAACAAGCAGATAATGTTTACCATGTTCACCCTGTTAGCTCTGGGTGTTAGCATGCCAATGTTTGCTAACATATACAACACCAAACACAAAGTGTAGCTGAGGATGTTGGGAGTGTCAGATGATGACCTTGTGGTGGTGCTAGAGGAAAAGTCCAGGGGCATCGCTAAAGTTAGTAATGTTCATTTTCTGGTAGTCTTGAATGTCTGCACAAAACTGCACAGTGATCTGTTCAGTAGTTGTTGATATTTCAGTCTGGACCAAAGTAGTGGAGCAGCAACATTGTCAGCCATAGAGCCAGTTTGCACGGCTAACAGTATAAAGTAATGAAAAATCCATTATATATCAGCCTCATAGATACAAATTCCGCAGGGTTGAATGCCCTTAAAATGTTATTTATTTTTATTTTTCAGTGCATTTTATCCCAGCCTTTCAGTCTTTACATCTTATCATAATGTTTTAGCACAATTGCTGCCTCGCTTCATGAATTAGAGCCATTTTCTCTGCATTCAGCTTCATCAGTCGTATGCTCATAGTGAAAATGTTTTCTGTGTGTGTGTGAAAGGCGTTTATGTGATTCTGCGAACGCTCAAACACATTAGGTGTAAGTGGCGTCGGAAAGGCTAGCATCGTCAAACAAATGACACAAAGAGAGAGGTAGCCTGTGCTCTCAAACACGTTACAGTGATTGAGCTTGAGAGGTAGAGTGTGGCATTCTTTAAACACACCGTGTTTGGGGAGAAGTGGCGTATTCAAACACACGGATAAGAGAGATGGGGGTCGTGCAGCGAAATGCATTACGGAGTCGGAGAGGTTGAGGGAGTGCAACATTTCTAAACACATTATGCCAGAGCGGCGATGGCATGCTTAAACAGAGTGTTGATGGAGAGCGGGGGGAGAGGGGGGGGTCAAGAGAGTTTCTGTTTTATTTCGGCGAGGTGTGTGTGCTTTGTCTGCCCATTGAGTGCTGACTGAGTTTTGACATCAGCTCAACCTGGGTACACAAACTCTACCAGAGTGATCCGTCTCACCTAAAGCACACTTGAGGGTTTATTGGCACACACATGCACCCATGTGCTGACAAACATACATGCACTTAGAGACGGACGGGCATGTGAATAAAGTCACAAACTGACACACACACACCCGGTCTGTCTTTTTTTTTTTAACTTGGAGGCATCCAATAAAACCAGCATGTAGAATCACTCCCAGAACTCCACTCCTGACCACGCCGATAAAGCCCGTCATGAAAGATTAAGCTCAGATCCACCAAAACACTTCAAGACATGTTCCCCCATACTTTATCTTGGCACCGTGTCCAGCCCAATTAACCTTACAAGCAGGCCCTTTTTCACGTTGCCAACTCTGAAGCAGCAGGGGTACCTCATCCCTGGCATTTTTCTGCGCCTGAAAACTACTCAAACCTGTAGGTATGACCTAACAGGGTCCAAAAAGCTGCAGATTAATAACACACATGATTAACTTTTACAAACTGTAGCTTCATAGTGCATTATACACATCAACAGCAACACTGTCATGATTTATTGCACGCACACTGTCAACAGCCGAGACAGGAAACCATCAGCTAAATCATATGGAAACACTAGTAGAAAAAAAATTCACGTGTATGTGCCATCTTTATGAAATCATCTGAGTCCAGATACATCTCCGACACGAGCAACAAATTGCCTGAGCCTCGCGCCCCGTCACGCAACCAGTTGCCGCTCGGATGAAGGCGGACTGGCATGTATATTTAATGGAAAAGGAAAAAAAAAAAAAGCTACGCAGGGTGTCGTGCAACCACAAATGAGAAAGCTTATGTATGAAATGAGGATAGATGAATATGTGCTCGTTAGTGGGAGATTTTGCCACTTAAGTTCCGCGTGAGAGTCGTTTGACAGCCTGTTAAAAAGGCCGCGTTTGGATGGCAGTGAATTCCCAGCTTTGCTTAGAGGAAAAAAAAACAGCATTGAGGCAATAGTAGCTTGGGAACAGTTATGTCAATAGCTACACCGCTGCTCACAGCACCGACAATATCACAACTCACGGGCATTTGTGCAGCTCCCCTTCAACATTTAACTAACTAAACCCGCCGTGAGCAAAGCAGGAAATAGCCAAAAAGCCTCCAAAATATCAAGAAGAGACTACACGTCCTTACCTGAAACGGGCTTTTTGGGCTCTGTCCGTGCTTCCAGTCCGAGTCACACCGATCCGTTTTCACACGACAACCATGGTCCCAGCTGTGAGAGGAATCGCAAAGGCAGACGTGTTAATTTTAAGACAATTTAATCGGTTTAAAGGGGCAGAAGCGAGCGCGACTCGGGTCGGATTAGACTAAAAATTTTCACCAAGCAAGCTAATCACCACACCCATGAAAGTGGGAACATGGCAACAGCCTACGCTAAGGGGTGCGCGGTGGTGAGAGGATCGATCATTTTTTAATTTTCTAGCTATTTCAACACTTTTTAAAACATCACCTGTAATAACTCTCATTAATGCTAAGCCAATACTACAAAACAATTGTGTTAGCTGCTTCTTTTAGCTTGGAAAAAATATCTGGTATGAGTTGTGTCACCTACGGACAAAATGGTACCGTCCGGCAGCCCCCTCAACAAAAAGGAACCGAATGGGATACAGGAAACAAATATTAGACCTATAAAGCCTGTAGTAGTAGTAGTAGTGGTGATTCAAAGGGACTTCACCTCAGGTTTACACAGGCACATTTTGGCCAAAAACTCCACTAACTGATTTTATTTAAATGTCAATACACTTAATCTATCAAAAGAGTAGTGCAAACTGTATTAGTGATGAAGCTGGATGTGTGGAAAGTTCAATATTTTGTTGTTTTAATCTATTAATGTAATCAAATACTAGTTGTCACTTTGCTTTGTGGGCTGTGAGCATTGTTGTGAAGTCATATGTTTCCTTTTTCTGTTTATTTTGCATATAGAAACAGCACATAAGTACAAAATACTTCAAACTACAGTAAAACATGAGTTTTTTTCTGACTTTCATTGTAAATTGACTATATTTGGGCTTTGAACTGTTGGCAAGTCATTTAAAGACATGCTCTGTGAAACTCTGATGGCTATTCTGCTGTTTTCTGAAATTGTATAATCCAACAATCACCCAATAATTGTCATCGGTGGCCCTAAAATGCTCAGAAAACAATAGAGCTGCAATAATTAGTCAACAAATGATGTAGTCAATCAGCAACTATTTTGATCATTTCATTTTTTAAGTTATTGTGTGAGCTAAAATGGCAGAAATTTACTGGTTCAGCAACAGTATATGTGCAGGAATATATACAAAAACCAAGGTGGTAATATTGCAGCTGTTCAAAGATAACTCTCAGTAAAGAAGCCTGTTATGAGGCTCACTGGCAAATGGTAGCCTACAGTAAGTCTGCACATATGCATATGCTTTAGAGGTAAAATGATAAGTCATGTGACAGTCAGTAAATGCCAGAATTGTGGTTCAAGCTTCTCAAAGACAAGTATTTGTTGGACTTTCATGGCAAATTGATTATATTTGGGCTTTGAGCTGTTGGCAAGTCATTTAAAGACACGCTCTGTGTCACTGGTGGCATTTTTTGACACTGAGCTTTAATGTCAATTCTGCTATTTTTGTTTGGTCTTTTTTCTGTTCTTTTTTTTTTTTTTTTTTTTTTAATCTAATGTTGTGTGTTAATATGTGTGTGTTATGTGTTTCCAGCTCCGGACTCATTCTGCTACAAAAAGTTCTTCCAGCTGTGTGGCCTGTCCTCGAAGACACCCCAGGAAGTCAAAGATGTCTTCCGGATCCTCGACGAGGACAACAGCGGCTTCATTGAGGAGTCTGAGCTCAAGTAAGGGAAACAGTGATAGTTTGGATGAATGATTATAGGGTCTAACAGTTCTCAAGGGGGGCCCCCTTGCCTTGATTTGCAAAATGTCAAAAGCCAAATTAACATTTACCGACCAGGAAGAGACTTTAAATGACCACAAACTGATACTAATTGCCAAAAAAAGGACACAAAATTATCTCAAAGAGACACAAAACAACCACAAAGTCTGTGTGTCTTGCTTCTGTGCAGGAGAGGCGGTGGGGCCCTTTGCATATCTGTGCCCAGGCCCATCGTCTCATAATCCACCATTGCTTTGATTCAGAAAAAAAAAGGCTACTTCGAGTGACATCATTTTCAGATAAAAGAATTTAGAGTGAGTTACAGAGGTACATGTGTGTGTCTGACAGAAAAAGAGATTTTCTACGATAAATCACATGGTGGTATTATTGGGATGGCAGCATTAAGCCGTCTCCTAATAATCCACTATGGCCAAAGTGTTATTATTGCATTTGTGTTATATAATTCACCCTGAGGGTCGACGAGCTGTGCAATTTAGGAATTGGTGCCGTTATGTGTTTTTAACAGTGAACAGTCAGCTCAAATAATGTATCACAGCAAATATACTTTGTGTGTGTGTGTGTGTGTAGGTTCTTCCTGCAGCGGTTTGTCCCCGGGGCGCGGACACTGACTGAGGCAGAAACCAAGAGCTTCATCTCAGCTGCTGATGATGACAGTGATGGCAGAATTGGAGCAGAGGGTCGGTATCACATTTCTCAGATTGTATTTGTACAAACTCATGATGTAGTCAGAAAGTGTCTCATTGGTTGGGCTAAATATCAGCGGGTGGAGTCAAACAAACAGTCTGTGTCGACAGAGAAGAGACAGCTATTTTTATGCAGCTTAGAGCACTTTTAACTTACAGGGGGAAAAATGCATTCTGGACGTCTGGTAATACACCAGACCAGAATTTAAATCTGAAGAAGTGGTTGGGCAGATTGTTTTAGTATTATTATCATCGCTTTTATGCTTCTAGAAAATTGTGGTGTTTTGGACCTGCCTATAGAAGTTTCTATGATCTTCTACCTTGTACCTTTAAAAACTCAGTTTGTAGCTATACTGCAGTACTCATGGTTCCTGCAGAAAAGAAACCACACAATGTTTACTCAATTTTAAAATGTCTAATTTTTAATTTAAGTTCAAGGTTTTCTCTTCAGACACTATTGGACCAGACACTGGAGTTAAACTCAACCATTAAGATTATATCTGCCACTGGAAACACACACATCATCATCACTGTGCACCAGACGCGTGGACTGGAGTCAAATGACTTCCCGACTCAGGCTCGAGTTACAATTTTAATGACGTAAGACTTGACTTGGCAAAATCAAAAAACACTTGCAACCTGACTTGGATTTCAACACCGATGACTTGTGATTTCACCTGGACTTGAACCTTTTGAATACTTGATACTGTCCTTCAAGCCCAAAAGGTTAAAAGGTGTGTTACTTATTAAGTTTTAAATAAATCGGTTAATTTTCCCTTCATTTCCTGAATCAACTAACAGGAACGCTATCAATTCCCAGTAAGTCGGCACTTGATTCCCCAGATCCACATTATTTGAACCAGTCTGACGGCATCCAATCAAGTTGAAGAAGAAAACTATGAAAACAAATGTTACTGAGCGTCAGTTGCAAAAAAGACGAGATCATTTTGTTTACGTACAAAAAATGTGCGGTGGTCCACAAAAAAGAAATTGCAGCATGCAAAATATACTTGTTTAGAACTTGAAACTCAAAGTTTAGGACTTCAGTCAATCAGTCAATCATTTATTTGTCACATTGAATTATACAAGGTATGACTCCAGTGAAGTGTGATCCCATCAGTTCGTTGAACTTGTTCACTGTAATTTAGTCCTTTATTTTGAGTCTTCTTATATTGTTGGCTGCTGCCATATCATTGTCCATGTTTCCGGATGGTTCTGGTAATCCATGCTTTCTGGTTGTGGAATGATTTAACCGTCCACGCATACCAACCCCAACAAGATGGCTGCGTGGTCACTCCTCCTGAACCCAGGCAGCGCCTCCGTTCTGCAGCCACCATTAGCAGTGATTCACAGCAGGAACAGGACAGCGCCTCAAACTTGCACTGTTGCACCAGTCCTTACTTACCATAAAGCATCTGTTCTGGATTTAGCCAAGTTTCGGTGAATCAAAGCTATTACAGTTCCTGATATCAACTGATGCAGCACAGAGGTCATCCGGTTTATTTCCCAATGCCTGTACAATGGCTGGCAGGATGCTATTTCAGCTGGTGTGCATTCTTCTCCATCTTTCCCTCCATGTTTACTGATGTTTATATTCAAAAACCTCGGCATGACTAGCTAGCAGCTAGCCAGAATTCGGCAGATGGAGAGTTTGCAGACTGGTGATCCTGATGAGTAACCCACAGCCACACGCTACTGCTGACCAAGCTAACTACAAAATGGAACAGTGACTTGGTCCCATCTTTAGAGTGCACTGCCTTGGGCTTCTTTACACACAGTAAATAGAGGACTGATTGTAGGAGTAACAGGTACAGCTGCCAAATTGTTTGTATTAGTTTTGCTCTTCAAGTTCATTTACAGTGCATCCCTGAGGGCAGGTTGTGTTTTCCTATGACTGTGAGCTTATTTTTCAGATGCATTAGACAAGTATGACAGTTGGTTTGTTTAGTGTTTATTTGCTGTAGAGAGTACTTAAAATTATATCAACATCTTGAGGCTCTTTGTTTAAGCATGTTGTTCCAGGTTTATCACCATGGAAACCATCTGCATTGATAACAGAAGTCATGACACCCAGATGCTCGTCCCAGTTTTGCCCACAGTCCAGTTACCAGCAATATCTGAGCTCAGCTGTCTTACATAATCGGATAAAGGATTTGGACAGTCTAGAAAATGTTGACTATCACATTCAGTGATTATTTTTGCAGATGATTCACGGCCATTTCAACATGCTTTTCTTTCTGTAGAATTCCAGACCATGGTCCTGTCCTGAGTTTTCCTGATGAATAGAGCTCAAGTCTTCGGGTCTTCAGTCCTCTCCCTGTGTCTGGACTCTTCTGACCCCAGCCTCCATTCCCAGTGATTTCTCATGTTTTCTACTAAATTCTGTGTGCGCTAATTGTTTTTAAATGACCTTTTGTCCATTTAAAGACAGCTGACTTTTAATGTGTCTTTGTGTTGGTCCATGTTTTCTTTTCTGTGCACACCTCACCTCTGTCAGTGACTGAGACCAATAAACATGTGGAAACACACATCGCCTCTATATGCTCATCTCTTCTTAGAATATGTGGCATGGGGAAACAAATCCTATAAAAGTATTCTTCCTATTATATATTTGTTATGTGCAACAATAATGCACGAATGTACTATACTGTAGAAATACTGGCTGATTCCTAAAAAGCTTAACTACACAAATGAGGGAATAAAAGCATCATGGGATTATTTAACAGTGTTGCGTGTCTATATGTGACGTGCAAAATGCTGTATATATTCATTTTGGGTTTTATTCCCACTTGGAATTCATCATGCAATATTTGATTTTTACCTACAAAGAGAACAATTATAAAATTATAATATACATCAATATTCAATATTAAATCCCTTTAAATATAAATACAGCATCACTTTACGAGGCACACACATGAGAAAATGTTTAGAGACCAACATGCTGGTAATGCTGGTAGCAATGTAGCTCGTGACCAGGGGGAGTGAAGGAATACAAGTAACAGCGATACATATTTAAAATACAAAATAAAAAGGAAGACTTTGTTTTTTTGTTTTATTTAATATAAAATTCATATCAGGCACCTATTTCCCATGAACAGATTTTTTTGTTTTAAAGTGCAAAACTTTCTGCATGAGCAGTGCACCTGCCTCACAGCAATGGCAGAAACACAGGACACTGTCAGAAATGTGTTTTTGGCATAGAAACCAGAGGAACTGAGCTCCAAAAGATGATTTTGATGATTTTAGAATACATCACTTAGTTTAAGTTATCAAACTGAATATGTTACAAATTAAATTTTAGGGCATGTATTCAGTATTCTGTAGAGGAATACATCTTAAAAGTAACCTTCCCAACACTGCTCATGACTATACGTAGTATATTATTCTTACATCATCATCCACTGAGCTGAAAAAATATGAGATTCAGAAACAAAACACTGAATTGTCAATTGAGCTTGATTTTCTATTTGGTTATTTCTTGTTTGTAGATAGTTTGATGGTTTTGGTACATCTGTTCTGATTATTTTGATCATTTTCTGTACAAAAGGGTTGATTTCATTACGCTGACAGAGATGAATATTATGGACACCGATGGCTGTAAATTGAACTTTTATTTTCCATGATTACCTTGCAAAAAATGGGTTAGGGGAGATAGAACTAGAAAAGTCTTTATTATTGTATTATTATTATTATTATGTATCATTAATGGACCGCCCCCCATCCCCACACACACACTCACACTCACCCTTGACAGCTAGTCACTTGTCAAGTCAAGAGACTGAATGCACTTTGAGAGATTGAACTGTTTTTATCTGATTTTATTGCAATGTATTAGTTTATTATGATGTTTATATTTTATCATGATGTATACTATTTTATTGATGTTTCTATTGCACTGCAGTCACTGATTGAGAAACGAAATTTTGTTCTCTTGTGTATGAAAATGCACAGTGAAAATGACAATAAAATCTTTGACTTTTGACCTTGACCTTTAACTAGAAAAGTCTTTAACTTCTTCTTACCCTTTTGAACATGAATGATATTATTTGAGTTGCTCATTTGTTGCTTATGTTGCTAAAGATCCCATTTGTTTTTGTTTTTATTTGTTTTAAGTTTTGTTTTGTGTTTGTATTATTTTAACATGTTCAAAAATTGACTAAACAATAAACAATTTAGCAATTTAAATTTAGTATAGGTTTAGTATGTTTTTTTAAGGTTTCTATATTTCATAGAGAAAATGTATGGTATAATTTGAACATATGACTGTGGAGATGAGGTAACAAATGTCCAGGGCCTTCCAAAAGTATATAGTATACATGATGTGTTAACAAATCCAGCATAGTGTGTCTTCAAATCCAGCACAGTGTGCAATAAAGAGTTGCCGAAGGATGTAAAATGTCTTGTTATGTCCACAACCCGAAGACATTCAGTTTACTGTCATAGAGGAGTAAAGAAACCAAAAAGTGTTCACATTTAAGATTTTTTTTTTTTCTTAAAAAATACTCAAACCGATTAATCATTATCAAATTAGATGGCAGTTGTTATAATAGCTGACAGTCAATCAATTAATAATTGCAGCTCTAATTGAGACTAAATAAATTTTTAACTGTGTTAGGATGAATTTGTTAAAATCCCTTTCTTAAGTGAGATTAAAAGTGTCATTTTAACCCCAAGGGTAAAGTGAAGACTTATCTCTTTGCAAATGTTGTGTCTTAAGAAAACCGAGTTAATACTAAGTAAAGCTTATTACTGTTACTATTGCATTATTGTATTTTCAAAGGGACATTTAATAACCCAGAAGTTATTCTTAAATCCATAGCAGCCCAAGCTCCCTGTATTGACTAGGAACCTTTATTTGACTTAAAAATCGATCTTACCCGAACAGTAGAACTTGTGGCACCGCGCTGTCAAAAGCAGGAAGTATGTAAAGTATAATGCGGCATCTCCTCTCATTGATCTCATTTCCTCATTTTATTTTTATTTACGCAGTCTACAACCACGGGCACCTGGACGTGTTGGGTTTATGCTCTGTAAGGTGAGTGCTGCCGTCGTGTTATTGTGTTACTGTCACGGTTCACTCAGTTTTCCTCCGCCTGGGATTCAACTAGCAGGGACAGCTAACCAGCTAACTAGCTGCTCAGACTGACCCAGCGTCTGCTGGCTGCTGGCTTGGCAACAGTTAATGGTATGTAGTTGTACTCGTTAACTTACAGAGCCTCCAGTTAAATTAATTATGTCATAGTTTACAAAAACAGCGAGTGTAAAGACACAGTGAGGTTTCTCCCCTCTGGGTTTTAGCTCAGCTCGCAGAGACTTCACCGGCTTAACGACAGATTTTCGTTGCTAAATTTACAGCAAATATTTGTGCACAATGACAAAATGCTAAACAAGCAGCATACAAACATACCTGCTAGATTCAGAGGGTTCAAGTATCCATGGATATTTCTAAATACTGAAGTATAAACAAACATGCTGAACTTTTCCCTCCTCTGAATGTACCTTACGGCTGCTAGCTTACTTGCAAGGTAAGATTTTAAAGTTACATTAAAAACATCGATGACCTCACAAAACGTGATTGCTGCTGTTAAATTATCTGACACTGTGCTGAGTTGTTGGGACAGCAAAGTATTAAAATGTTGCTCACATATTAAGGTATTCATAAATCCAAAGGGAGCCTTGTTGCATTTAAGTGCTGAAAAGTTATGTTAAGTTCCCAGTCTGTTAGATACACCTCTAATACAACAGCCCTGCAATAATAACTACTACCTTCATGAGAGTTATGTTCATGTAATGTTTGCCTTATACTGATTATTTGTTCACTTAATTTATATATATGAATGTAGACTGGTTTAGAAACACTTATCAATATCTAAGACTGCCTTAGTTTTACCTAGGTGCACTAATATACAGGTGAAAATGTATATAGGTCAGTTTTCTTCTACTGTGATAACACTACTTAAAGGTCCTGGGTGTAGTAGTTAAGTGGCATCTAGTGGTACAGATGTGGAACAGAAACTTCTTGAATGTGCCAGGCGTGTAGTTTGATTGAATTCACTTTACTGTCAGAAAAGAATGCTGTAATTTGTCTTGCATCCCATGAAGTCACCTGTTTCACATAATAATGAACACATAAATACAAAAATGCAGAACAACACATAGATACAAGATGTTTCACCAAACAACAAAAGCATACTACAAATGCTACAAATCACATTAGATGTTACAAAACTGGTTGCAACAAATTAATGATTAATAATTAACAATCCTATTATATTCAGTGTTTGACCCAGGTGAACTGAGGCTGCTTAAAAGCCATACTGTGAATTAATAGGTTGACAGACTGAGTTCCTTAGGGACTCCAAATCTTCTTTGTGATTGCACAAGTTGATTTTCTTCAAGTAATATGTGAGCGGGATCTGACATAAGGAGGACTACAGTTCCTGACGTAAAAACAAGACTGGCCCTATTGTGAGGCGGTGTTTGATTTGTCCATTTGATGCTACTGTTGAACCACGTGGCTTATTCCGTGGAAGAGGCGAATTTGCATTTTCTTTGACCTGCCCCACTCTCCGTCTGACTGGCTAGTACTCATTGCCTTCCTTGGTTGGGTTGGTACGGTTTAGGCAAGAGGAGTGGGATTGGTTAGGGTAAAAATGTCAGGGTAAGCCAGTCAAAGCAGGGTGGGTCATACCTTCTCCATCCTAGGAAATGCAAATGCAGGTGGAAACGTACACACTCCATATGTCAGTATATAACTATATAACTCATTCTAGGGTAACAAAAACACAATGATTCTTATTTTCAGGTGACTATAAACAAATGAAAACATAGATGAGCATTATATACCATCTCACTCTATAGATGCCCCTAAATCCTACACACTGGACCTTCAAATATTCAGTCACTTTAATGCTCTATTAGAAATAAACATTTTGCCCCACCACTGTATGAATTAGGGATGCACCACTCTGACTACACCAACTCCAATACCTCAAATCTGTATATCTGCCCATAGCAACTACAGTTCAGTACAGATGGCATATCAGATGCGTGCATCGCTAGTATAAATGCCTTCTGTGCTTCCAGCTTTGACCTGATGCACATCAGTTGTACCCAGTGTGTGTGTGGACCGTCCAGTTAGAAGTATACAACTGTTATATATTTGTCATGCCACAGTGTGTGAAGTACCTATCTTCATTCTGCAGGCCCACGGCATGCTAACCAAACTGCCTTTGGAGCAAAGGAGATCCAGACACACTAATGCTGATGATTAGGTAAAAACACACTTGATTGTGATGATACAAAGCTGACATTGACATCTAGAGGTCTTTCAGCTTTTATCTGTTTCCGTCAGCTTTCTCTTTGTGTATGTTACAGTCCCAGAATGGCCTCAGGAATGCAAGAGAAACAGTACACACCATCTCTGCTCAATTTTTTCATTTACAACCCTACGTTTGGACCACGAGAAGGAGAGGTGAGGCTGATTCCCAGATAAATGAATAAACATTATGATAGTGTAATTGCTAATTCAAGGTGTGTGTTTTTTCAGGAAGAGAAGAAGATCTTGTTTTACCATCCAAGTGATGTGGAGAAGAACGAGAAGATCCGAAATGTGGGCCTTTGTGAGGCCATTGTACAGTTCACCAGGTAAAGAGTTCAGCAGTGTATTTGAAACAGAATCCGATTATAGCATCAGCAGCATTTTTCTATAATATTTTACTGTCTGGGTACATGTTGGTGTGTTTCTTTAGCCCTGTGGCCTCTTGCTCAGACTTAGCATTCATTTAAAAAGTGTCTAATGTTAATTACATGGCTCAGTTTGACTAGCTGTGATATAAAAACCAAAAGGAAAGTGCCATTTCTTTGAACCTGAAGTATAACAGAATAGGGAAATGTTGCAATAAGTGGCTAGATACACTCTCATACATATCTAACATCTGTAGAAGCATCTTGTTTGGGTGTGTCTCCTTCCTTTGAACGGTCATGTCTTTCCGTTTTCCAGGACATTCTGTCCAACAAAGCCAGCTAAATCCCTGCACACACAGAAGAACCGGCAGTTTTTCTTTGAGCCCGAGGAAAATTTCTGGATAGTCATGGTATCTTAATCTTACTTGTACATTACGTGTTCAATATTTACTCTGGTTGTCTAGACTTTGTTGACTCTCTTTGGAATAAAATTCAGCTTTTTCTTTCTGCTGTTTGTATTTCAAATTCATTCTTCAGGTGGTTCGAAACCCAATGATCGAGAAACCAAGCAAAGATGGTAAACCTCCCACAGTAGAATATCAGGAAGAGGAAATACTTGTGAGTACTGAGAAATGCTCATCAGTATCTGTATTTGTTTCACTGAATATTGTCAGTTTAAAGTTTTTCTTGCTATGCTCTCTTTCTGTTGTAGGACACAGTTTATGGTGCAGTAGTAAGGGAATGCTACAGTATGTACAAGGTGAGTTCCAGTAACACAACGTGGACCATCCAGGACCATCTGGATGCACTGCAATCTTACAAAAAAAAGTTTTGAATTGGCTTTAAAAAAGGAGGGAAAACATGGTAATTACAGGTCTTTGCAACTGATATATGATATTATTCTTACTCCTTAATGTTAGTAAACAGTATTCTAGCCTATTTGCACGCTTACTTGTTAGCACAGCCTACCTAGTTAACAAGCTAACTCGCGAATCCTGCACTAGCTCATTAGGATCTTACGGAGCATTTTGTTCAGTTAAACTAACTTCATTTGGAAAACTTAGCTTATTAGCTCTAAAGAAGCACACAGGAATTTTGAAAGAAGCACAATAGCAGCATGCTGATGATGTCAGAGGGCTGTGATTGGTTGATCACAACATTGATCCAGGAACATGTCCTATTTGGCTAAATCATGTTATGCAGTTATGCAGTCTGTGTTAGAATCTATCAGCTTTATAACAACTTTGTGCTTTTTCATTTTCCTCCTCTTCTAACAGCCACATCTTTACACCGATATTGTACCACAAACTACCAGTTTGAAGGGAAAATTGGTCACTTTTCATGTGGCTATTCCAATCTGTATTGATGCTACATGTAGTCATCTGAAGCAATAAATTCTTCAGTGCGGTCTCTATTGACAAAGCTGATTTTGCAGCTACAAAATCTGTTATTTTTCCTGCATCCTGTGACATGAAAGTGACAGAAAGTGACAACTACAGGTTGGATTTTGCCCTGGATAACCAGGGGCCGTGCTCTACATGCTGCTCAAAAACAGAACTTTCTTGTCCTCTATATGTCTATTGCAAATTAGCTACGTTTCCAGCAGCAAAAATGGCATGCCAGATTATTAGTGCAGAGGATGTTACAGATGAAAATACAGAGATTGCTTCAACTGACTGTATTTACCATCAACACTGATTGGACGTCCAAATACAAGTTGGCAAATTTTCCCTTTTAGGCCTTTATAATGCAAAAAGAATCATCTTGTAACTGATTATTTATTTATATTTGTGGTTTAGCTCTTCAATGGTACGTTTGGCAGAGCAATGGAAGCAGGCGGAGTGGAGCTGCTCATTCAGAAGCTTGAAAAGTTCTTCTACAGGGTAAGAAGCGATCCACATTCAAACATAAAATCCTGATTTCTAGATGGATATGCTTCTTTGCTCAAGTTCTCATCATTCATCTTTCTTTACATACCTAGCATATGTTGACCTTGCATTGACAGCATGATCCATTTAAATTTCTGCACACAAAGATGTTTACAAAAGTCAGTCAAGCCTGAAAGTCGGTGTTTTCAGAAGGGCTGATCTCCACTAATGATATCCGGACTTACAGTGGCTGTATTGTTTCTTTGTGTAACTCACTTGGGAAAGCTGTTGTTTGCAGCCATGCCTCAATTCTTGATCATAAGCTGCCTTCGCTTCATGCTACAGTCACCTTGCTGGAGTGACGCAGCCCTAGCAGTAATGCTTACGCAAAAATATAAAAAATTAATTTCTAATTAGGGAATACCCTTCTTAAGTTAACACAGGCTTCCCTCGTCATCATGTAACCCAAAGACAGAGAGAAAGAGAGAGGCTGTGGTGTGCGTTATCAGAGGTTGAATGTCAGGATGATGCAAGCGTCTCTACACAGCATCAGGCAGAGAGTTTCTTATTCCTCTGTCTTTATTGCACTGTAAGCAAGCACTTTATAGGCAGGTAAACTAACCCCTTTCTCCTTTCCTTCTCCTGTGTCTCTGGGCCGTGTCCTGTTATTTTCGGCATGTTTGTGCATCTGCACGTTTCCAGTATCTGCAGACTCTCCACTTGCAGTCCTGCGACCTGCTGGACGTATTCGGGGGCATCAGCTTTTTCCCATTGGACAAGATGACCTACCTGAAGATCCAGTCCTTCGTCAACAGAGTGGAGGAGAGCCTCAGTCTGATCAAATACACAGCCTTCCTGTATAACGACCAGCTTATCTGGTACAGACTGAACACTGTGCTGTAAACTGTGTGTGCTTGTCCCTGTGAGTTTATGTGTTAATGTACAGCTCCTAGTAGGCCACAGCCTCATATAACCCTTCATGTTTGCAAGTACACAGCAATGTAAAATCCCAGCATTGGCATTGACAAACACATCATTGCATGCTGTAATCCTCTTTGCAGTTAATGTGCTCACTGATATGTCACTTGCCTTGAATTGCGGTGGCAGCCACCTGGCTGGATGTGTAAGCGCGGGGGATTACATGATTCCTAATGAAATGACTCGAGAGCAGCAGTGTGATCTTTCATCACAAACTGTCACTTGGCAAAACGGAGACGAGCCATTTAATTACTGTCCAAATGAAGCTGTATTGCTCTGGAGTATTCACTGAAGCGTAATCACAGCCAGGAGACACTTTGTTTTAACACCTAGCCCATGACACAACACAGTCGACAGCAGATTTAAACACACTGTACACAGCCACGCGTTTTTGTTTTGCACTTTAGCAGGATATGTTGTGAAGGTTATAAGGTGTAATTTTGTTGCTGTGGTTTGGTCTGCAGGAGCGGACTGGAACAAGATGACATGAGGATCCTTTACAAGTACCTGACCACCTCGCTGTTCCCCAGACACTCTGAACCAGAGGTGAGGAGGTGGACGGTGGACAAGTAAAACAAACAAATGAGCAGGGAATGAGCTCACTGCTGTCTGCCTGCTTTTAACAAACATTTGCACTGCAGATTACTTATAATAACATTACCCTCTCAGCACCGATATTGCTCCCAGTTGTATGCTAATCCTTGATATAAAAAAAGTAATATGATCTTTTTTAATATTAATGATCCAGACAGAGCGTACAAGATTACTGATCTTAATATGAGCTGTGAATATTACTTTCAAAGCTATGTCACTCATTTTCACTCTAACCCCTCTTTCTCTGACGTCTCCTCTCCCTTTAGCTGGCTGGTAGGGACTCTCCTCTGAGGCCGGAGGTCGCAGGGAATCTGTTGCACTATGGGAGGTAAGTCCCTGGTCCCATGTACCTGTGAACACTTGCTCTGCAGAGAGCAGGATGAAAGCAAGAGTTGGATATTGTTTAAGTATCTGTTGATACAGTCAGTGGGATCATGTTAATTTGCATGTCAACAAGTGTATGATGGATGTGCACGTGAGTGTTGACATATGCATGCCCCTGTGCCGGATAGCATCATGTGGTTTCGATCCACTGACAGTAATGAGCTTCACTTGCAGTCAACCAAAGGATTTAAGGAGGTGACTCCCTTAGCTAACACTTTGTCGCTAAGCAACAAAACAAGCAATAATATCACTTAAGCTTTGGGGTTAAAATCTTGTTTCTGCTCAGTTTAAGTGTAAATATGTAACTAGAGAAAGTTTGCTCAGGTGCTATCGCTATGTGACAT
Organism: Chaetodon striatus; assembly: GCA_029783705.1. Classification (NCBI taxonomy): domain Eukaryota; kingdom Metazoa; phylum Chordata; class Actinopteri; order Chaetodontiformes; family Chaetodontidae; genus Chaetodon; species Chaetodon striatus. Next base: position 19,177,416 of record JAPZEB010000014.1, on the reverse strand, counting down.
CTTGCATCTTCGTGATGCTTGGAGGTTTCTGAAGGTGAAGTGGAGCTGCTGCAGTGGTCCAAGTGTGACTCCTGGTGACCTGTCGTGGAACAGTAAACCCAGCGTTACAGCTACAACTTGATGACACACTATAATAAAGAATATTTGATTAAGGCCAGAAAAATTGGGTAAAGTAAAATCTATAAGATTAAAAGAAAAGTTCCATGCAGGCAAATCTACACAGGAGAGGCATGTGTAACAACATATGCACGTGCTTCCACTGTAAATGGTTCCACTTAATATTGAGTGGCATCCTTGGAATCCAGTGTGTCAACAGCACCACAGTGAAGTCCTTGTTCAGTTTGTGGTCTTATCTTTTAGATTAGTCATGAAGGAGTGAGAGGTGAACAGCTTCTGGTCCATTTAGGAACTGAGGAAATTCTTTAATGTTTAGTCTGCTTATAGCTTGATTAGGTCTGGTTCAGTTCGGCCCACACTGTGGTCCAAGATATCCTGACAACAAGTGGTCGTGTTGCTGTGAAATTTGTTATGAATATTCATGATGCCCATATGATGATTTGTACCAATTTTGGCAACCCCATGACCTTTCCTCTAGTGCCATCATCAGGCCAAAGTTTCCACCTTGAGCAATGCTTGAAGCCATGTCATGGTGTTTAAAAAAATAACAAAAGGCCTCAGGATCCCCCGAGGATAAATCTAGAGCTGAAAAGATGTTTCCCCAAATGTCTTGCTCAAAGAGAAGTCTCATTCTGAAACCTTGCAGCCTTTTTTACATTGTTAAAATCAGCTAAATATTCAGCCGTGACATTGAAAATCTTTTTAAAAAGAGTAAGATACGCTTTCTCTACCCCAACACAACAAACTCTTACCCACACTGCTCTGTACACCTTTCACTCATGTTTTTACCGTTTTGTTTTGCAACATGTCACCTCTCCTGAGATTTCAGAACAAGACTTCCTGTTAGCTAGACTTTGACACAAAACAGACCACAACAAGCAAAAGGCACGGAAAAACATTTCATTTCTCTGTAGGCTCCTTTCTTTAATGTTGTAAAACCCTCATAATAAGCTGAAACAAGCACTTTTACAGGATGTAAATTGAAGCGGAGCACCTTAGTTGCATTGTAGCTTGTTGCGCCACTGCCACATTTATCTTAATACTGGACCAAATTCAAAAGTCGTTGTTCCCATGAGTCACTTAGACACAAAAACATTGAGTAAATAGGGTCCAGGGTCAAAAAACAACAAAGTCCCCCTTTAATGTCTGTGCAAAATTTAATTCCAATCCATCCAATAGTTGTTGAGATGGTAGACGTGCTGTCATTGCTAACCAAAGGCCACGTGCATGTTTAAACTACCTTCCAGAAGATGGGGACACACCATGAGCTCTCCCCTTGTGCCACTGTCAGGCCAAAATGTCAACGTTTTCCACAGGATATCTTTTAAAATGATAGATGAAATTTTCTGAGTGCATCTATGCTCTCAAGAGGATCAGCTCTTTTTTAATCACCTGATGGCCTCCCCTCCAACACCACCACCAGGACAAACTTTTTCAGTTCCACTGCTCTTCAGGCTCTTTTTTACAGCGTTACTAGCAATATAGCCTTTTGGGGTCCTAATGAGCCTTTTGACTTTTAGTCTGGTTTTGTAATGACTCTCTCGGATGCCAGGTTCAAGTCTCGCACACATTCTTGGAATATTTACCCAGCGACGCTCTCCTCTGTCCTCTCCAGGTTTTTGACAGGACCTACCAATCTTAAAGATCCAGAGGCCAAATTCCGATTTCCTAAAATATTCGTCAGCGCAGAGGACGGCTACGAGGAGCTGCATCTGATTGTTTATAAGGTAAGGTAGAGTGAATTCGAGCTGTTATTTCGTGAGTCTACAGCCTTAATCATTCAGACGCATACAGGAGTTTTTAATGTATTAAAACAGGGGGGAAGTTGTTATTCATTTTTTTAGAATGATTTTCATAATCTGTGATTTATATTCCACTGCTCTACCAAACGATATGGACTTCTGGGATTAGACAGCAGAATTTTAAAATGATGAAATACGTTTGATGCTCATCATCACATTAATGTAATTTTTAACCTGTGTGACCTTGACTCTGCATTTAACCCCCACTGATCTGCTCGCTTCCAGGCGATGAGCGCTGCAGCTTGTTTTATGATCAGTGGTAAGTGTGCACCCATCTGACACATTGATGGTGTCAACCATCTACTGTACTTACAGTCAATGATGCAATTAACTTTCACTTCTCTTTTCCTGGTTATCTTTATAAAACAAAGTAGGTGTTTTCTGGTGTTTAGGCTGTTACTGCTCATATAAAGCAAAATCTGACTTTTCTTCAGCTCATGTCCCATAACGACCAACTCTTTTCTCTCCTCTGTCTCTTTCCAGCCTCTTCGGAGCTGACGAGGGACTTCTGTGAACAGCTGGACGGCTTGGTGGGCCCTCAGCTGACTTTGCTGGCATCTGACATATGTGAACAGTTCACAGTTAACCGCAGGATATCAGGGTCAGTTAAGATTTCACCACTCTCCTAATTCTTGTAACAGCTCACCACCCTGTCAAGATGACTTTTTCTGTTTTTGGTCACAACTAACAGGTCAGATTGTGCCCAGATATTTACGTCTTAAAGATACTGTCAGTTGTAAATGTGTTAAAATTTGGTTTATATCATTTACCTGATAACACAAGACAAGATTTTAAGGCTTGAATGCTACAAATTAAAGGAGTATTCTGATGACAGTACAGTATAAGGAATACTCTGCAGACCTTGTCATGTGTTTTCCCTCATTCTCCCCATGTTCCTTGTTTCAGCTGACTCTCTAATTATGGCTGCAACTATTGCTACATGTTGTTATTAATTATTTTCCATCCCTCACAAGCGTAATTTAGAAAGTGTCAAAAAAAATTGTGAAAAATGGCCTTCAAATGTTCACATCTGAGAACATGGGAACAATGATGTTTTACATTTAAATTACCTAATAGATAATTTGGTTGTGTATGGAAGCCCATAGGGGACTTTATTAAAGTGATAATGTAAACTTGAACATAAAAATATAACTTCACAAGAGTATTATAATTTTCCACAATTTATGTTGTACAGCAGGTTAGGTCTTTGAGAAGGAAGTATCAAATGCTGTTTTAAAATGGTTAGAAAATAGAATTTTAATGTCAATGTTTGACTTAACACTTGCACAAATAAGAAATGAGCCTACACTGTTTATATTACATTTTGTTTTTCAAAGTTGATTTAACATTTGAATGTTATGCACAGCAGGTTATATCGTAGAAAATTAAATTTAAAAACCAACTTGCATTTTCATTTTCAAATCGTTATAAAATTGAGTTTCACTGATGTTTAGATTTAAATATTGCCTCCATAAATGATAAATCAGGTCACATTGTATGTATTGCATTTTCATTTTCAGACTTGAATTAACATTTAAATATTGTCCTTATCTTTGAAAATTAAATGTCAAATGTTTTAATACAGTTATAGAGCACCCAATTGAGTATGTAAAAATGAAAATGTAAATTGGAACATTGGCTTTTTTAAATTTAAATTTTAACTTAAATATTTGTTAACATTTTATTTGTCGTATTTTATAGTAAACTGAATATTTTTAAGTTTTTTGAGTTTTGTTAAAGATGGGAAATTATGATAGGCGTTTTTCATTTTATCAGGAATCAGAGAATACAGCATAAAGGCAGGAGATACAATCAATCAAATGTATTACGTCATTCAAACTGCCAGTGTGATCTGGTCAGATGAAAGTAATTATCGCCTTAATGGAAGGTTTAGTGCTGCAGTTTGTTACAGTAGCCATGTTGTTTGTCATCAGTTTACAGTCCACTCTTTGTATTAACTCTGCCTGGCTGGCAGTGATAGAGGAGACTCAGATACCACTGGATATCGTCAGGGCACTACTTAGGAGTAACTCAAGCAGCAGAGCTTTAAAGACTGGCATCCTGGCCCGCTCTCCTTTAACCCCAGCAGTTAGCTTCAGATACGTCTTCGCCTGTAATCCAAGACCGGACTCCCTGGCCCGGGCAATTTGATGGGCTTCTTTTTTAATCACCCTAGTGAAGAATCCACTGAATAAATAATACCGTCCCAAATTCCTCAGCTGGCATTCAGGCCCGTGTCCTGATTTGGCCTGGTGGAACTGTAAATAATTAGAGGCAGCATAGATAAAATCTGTTGTATTGCTTGTTTGAATACATACACACACACGCTCTTTCGGAGATTAAGCTGTAGTAATAACTGTATCCTCAGATCACCTTAACGTGGGTGGACAATGGAGTAGGCTTAATTAAAAGGCACCACCTGCGTTTTGTTGGATGTTATCATCTAAAGTGATTTGGCTTACTGTATCATTTATTAATAATGTGTGTTACCAGAACGGTTTGCCCCGGAGAGACCCACCAGGTAAAAATAACTTGGATTATGTAGGCCCAGATGTGACTGAAGGTGTTGTGCTTATTTTTATTTAATATTTTTTATTTAATTATTCTTTAATTCTGTGTCCACTCAGGCCGGAGAAGGAGCCTCAGTTTAAGTTCATCTACTTCAACCACATGAACCTGGCGGAGAATAGCACCATCCACATGAGTAAGACTGCCAGTGTCTGCCTCACCTCTGTCCACCCTGACCTCATGAAGATCCTGGGAGACATCAACTGTGACTTCGCCAGGTACAGCAGAGAACAGCGGCTTCATAAAACTGCAGCTGTTTTTATATTAAGGCTGTTCGATTACGGCAAAAATCCTGATCTGGATTATTGCGGTCAGTATTGCGATCATGATTATCTAACACGTTTACCCGCTGACTTTGGAAACAAGATGCATTTATTGAACTTGAATGCTGAATAGCTGCAGTGTGACCATCTCCCCCGGATGTATATGGACACTCAGATTAATTAATCACACAGCCCTATTTTATATGTATCTTTACTGGATACCTCCACACATGTGTTCAAGTGTTTTTACAGTCATCAGCCACAAGTCACCCTGGTCTCATTGCTTGCCTCCCTAGTAGAACCCAAACAGCAGCTGTTCAGTGTTTTCAGATTTTACAAACCCAGGAAAAACAATGTGTAAAAACTACAAACTCTCAATCTTTCCCCCTGGACATCAGCATAACTGTGTCATTTTCATACATCAACATGATGCTCCTGCGAACTCTGTGAACTCACTCATTTTTGAGCCGGTCATGAGACTGTAGTCATGTGAGAGTCCCATTTTCAGTCTGGGACACACAGTGGCATCAACATTCATAGTATTTATCCAAGTATCAGTATCAGTTCCTCTTTTGGTACAGATGTTGTGCAGATGTCGGCACACTCGAAACATACTCACAGTGCTATTTGTGTAATTAAATATCAACATATTGGTGATTTGTTTTTAAAATGAAAATGACTTTTTAAATTAAATGTTGTGGTCTGTGCAGGTACATAATCTAAGAAGAACAGTAGCTCTTGAATACAAATGGCTGGCGGTACATGTGGTAGTTGTCTTTATTTGATGTTTCTCTCTATCTGCCTTCCAGGGTTGATGAGGATGAAGAAATCATCGTAAAGGCTATGACAGACTACTGGGTAGTCGGCAAGAAGTCAGACCAGAGAGAGCTATATGTGATCCTGAATCAGAAGAACGCCAACTTGATCGAAGTAAACGGTACGTCTCCACCACCTGGCGCTGAGTAAATCTGTGTTGTTTCCCCCACATCAGACAATCTGCCTTGATACTTAAATCCCTTCTTCACCCTTAATGCCCTTTTTGTCTTTTCTCCGCTGCAGAGGAGGTTAAGAGGCTTTGTGCAACGCAGTTCAACAACATCTTCTTCTTGGACTGATTGAGCTGACAGACAGAGACTGTTTCACCACACTAAAAACTGTCAAGTGTTGCAGGGTATCATGACAGCATCAGTGTAATGCAATAATTGCATTGTAAAATAAAAAAAAAATTAAAGCTTTCTCACCAAGTTTTTTTTATTTAACCTATAAAAATTGTAATTTTCTCTTGTAATTAAATGTAAATCCAGATTTTTACTGTACATGTACTTTATTTTCTTTCATTTTCTTTGTACATACTTGTAGGATTTTGTTAACTGTTAATTTGGATTTCTTTCAAAGCATACATTTTTTTAATGAACACATCATGACAAGGTCTCAAATCAGTTTAAACACTGACATGCACAGGACAGTTTAACCCAGGTTCCTTTGATGATCAGTGATAGTTTTAAAACAAGATGTCATCATGTCAAAAGTATTGTGGTTTGTAAACAACTGCGCTAACTTTAAATAAATTAAGAAGTAATTTTTCTTGGTGTAAAAAATGTCTGTTTTTTGTTGACAGCCTTCCAAATGGCAACATCAGAGATATTAATCTGAAATCTATGGGATACATTTTCATATTACAATAATAAAAGATTTGCATTACCTCTATGTACGTTTTTACAAGTGGGCATTTATTAAACAGTTGAACAACATTCATGTGTACACAAGTTTAGTGCTCACTTTGCTGTGAGATTATTTCTAAATTGGGCAAACAGCTAAAAGAACGTATTTGATGATAAACCTCATATGTCATAGATATGGATCATAGATATTTGCTGTTTCAGGGCCTTGATTGAATAATTTTATGGGAGCCCAGTCAAGCACTAGTCTAATCTTTTAATGTGTTTTCATGATGATCTTTAATCAATTATGTAACATTGCAGAGCAAAAATAACCTCTGGCACCGCAGGCCAAGGAGTTTTAAACTGTATATGAATAGCATCCCAACCCATATTATCCTATTTGTCAGTTTGCCTTCCGTTTTGCCAAAACTAGGTAAATTAAAGCCCGAACAGGCTGATATTTTATTTGTTATGTTTGTACTTTAGATTTCAGGCCAATAGGTGGCAGCACGTTTTACAATTGTTACCACACACACAAACAATCTAAAGAAGAAGACAAAGAACCAATCAGCGCTCACCTTTGCAGCCAATCAGCGTCACCACAGCAGAATTTCAAATCGTCCCCCGCCATGATTGTTGTGTTTTTCAGGCTGTCCGTTGTGCAGTAAGTTTTTTTACTGGACGGCCAGAACAGAAAGTTTGTTTTTGTACGTGATTTTTTTTAAAACAGTAAGGTAAGATGCATTTGTAATTACTATTTGTTATCTAAATAGCTAGTTTAGATTTTTGGTTGCTAACCGAACAGTTAGCTTAATTCAAATCTTCCTCTTGCTTCTTGATTAAACGGTGGTGAGCTCAACTAGCTAACGTTAGCTTTAACGTTAGTTGAAGCTTCTTAGCTAATTTTAGTAGCTAACTTGTTGACGTTACATTTTGCACTAAACTTTTTGCAGTTTTCACGGATTTTGTTGTTAATGACGCTAGCTTTGGCGGTTAATGTTAGCGAACTTACTTAGGGTCAGTGGTGAAGTGAAATTTTACTCATATGGGCTTTGATAAACAAGTTAGCTCAACCGCTGCTTTGAGCTTGGTAACGTCACGTTACTGTGTACATTATTAAGTGTTTCTTTCTACATACACAAAGTTACAAACCGTGGACATTCTGGCCCATTTTCTTCCATTCATGTTCGTCCTAAAAATAAATTTGGTTGATTTAACGTTGGTGGATGCTAAGATATTTTGATGTTTGTGTCTCACAACATTATTCTGTGAGAGGGGCGTGCTTGTTTCAGGTAAATCCATTGGAAACCAACACCATCAGCTTTGTGATGTGTGTTAACGAAACAGTTTAAGCCCTTGCTTTCTCTCTAATTATTATCCACAGTCATCATATACCATTTGAGTTGTTATAGCTGATGAGAGCACAAACCAGATGTGAATATTTGCCATTACAACTCCAGTTTTTGATTACTTTTTTTTTTTTTTTTTGACCATGAGCACTGTTATGACCTTAATTTAAAAAAAAAAAAAAAAACTTGTAGTTTTTCATTTTTGTGCCAGGTGACAAAACTAGTAGCACATCCAATATGATGCACCTCAAAAACCTCTAACAACTGTCATATGTCTGTTATACATCATATTCTGTTCCTCTTCCTCTATAATCCAGATACCTGAACATGGATTCTCGATTTGCCCACCTGCGCCAGCGGGACACCAGCGTGTCCATGCTAAGGGTAAAAATGTCCCGCAGGAGATCCCAGTCCCAGAAGGAGAACCGAGAACGCGCTGTCAACACACGCAGGCAGCTGGACAAGCTCCCAGAGCTGGAAATGTCTTCCCTGGATACCTCCATCGCTGTGGCCAACATGTCAGTTATTCAGGAGAAGACAGTGAACAAGGGAAAATCTGCTAAAAGTATGGCTTCATTTCCCTTCACACTTACAACTTAAGCCTAATAATGTGTTCACAAGAAGGCACCCACAACAATAACCTTCCATTTTCTTCACAGATGTGGCTGGGGAGGAGAGAATGAAACAGCTTGAGCGCTGGAAAGAGCGTAAGGCTCTTGAGAAGGAGAAGGAAAAGAGAGAAAAGGAGCGTAAAGGGGTATTTAAGACTGGCATGTATCATCCAAAGGACACACTTATCATTGCCTCTCTGCCTGCAGTCCCAGCTGCCTCAACAAAAGCTAAAGAGGTGAGAGAGGACTCTTCAGTAGACTTGTTTACACTATTTACTGTCAATATCCACCCCAGTGTCTTCATGTGTTCCTGACATTAATTATAATGGAAGAATAGCTCCTTGTGGCACTTGTAATAATAAATAACTCAAGTGATCAACAATATATGTTTGTCCTTCAGACAAAAGTGAACACCGCTCCATCCCAGAGTGCCAGAGTGACTCGTTCAATGAAACAGCAGCAGCAGCAGCCAGTGCAGAGGGTACAACTTCTTTCAACATATCTGTCTCCTATATTTCCATATTAACTTCCACAAAACTGAAAGCTGATATGTATGTTGCTGCATTTCTTTTCTTTTGCCAAATTTTTGCAGCCTCTGAAGATGCAGGATCCAAATACTGCGGCAAAGAAAGGTAAATTATTTGGATTGTCCCTTTTATTTTAAATGCAGCATACTGTCTTCTGCAACCTGGTGTATTTTTAGATCTGACCCCTCACTCCTCCTATAGCTCAATCTTCTGTGGAGAGATCAACCAGGAGCCGAGTCGCTCCTGTCAAGCCTGCACCTGTACCTGCACCTGCCAAGACCAAAGTTTGCTCAGGTTAGTAATAAGAGGAAAAATCCTTACACATAACTAGACCTCGAGACCGGCTATCGTGTTGTTTTCAACCTATTGTGTTTCCTTATTTGCATCTCAATCTGTGTCTCTGTGTCATGCCATACTACCGTAGTGGAGCCTGTTGCAAAAGCTGTGGCGACCAGATCAGCCAACAGGCCTCCTGTTACAGCGGCTCCTGCGGTGAAAGACAAACCTAAGGGCAAATCTGCAGGTACACACTACAGCTACACTATTGCCAAGGCTATAGTTTAAGTATTTATTTATTTCTTTATTTTTAATTCTTTGAAATAAAAACTGGGAAAGCACAAAAGCTACAACCATCAAAGCAAACAGAGAGAGGTGCTATTATTTAATAAAACTACTCTTAATATTCTTAAATGCCTCTTCTCTCCCTCAGATGTGAGGACCACACGGAGCAGAGCGTTTGTCAACCATGTGGCCCCCTCTTCTGACAAAGAAGGGAACTGCAAAGGTATCATGAGTTGGTCAAATCCAGTTTAAAGAGGCCAAATAGTTCTGTTTCCCACATGAACAATTGTTGTAACTTATTTTGTGTCTCTCTCCTTTAATATGCAGCAGCTGTCGACAACACTGTTGAGCCTGCTGTGACCAAGGTGAGTATTTCTGTGAGTTTTATACACTGGATGTTAGAGCTGCCATGATTAATCAATTAGTTGTCAACTATTAAATGAATTCCCAACTAATTTATTTATCTGTTTGAGAAATTCTTTAAGAAAAAAAAGTATATTTCCTGGTTTTGTTGCTCCTCTATGGCAGTAAACTGAATATCTTTGGGTTGTAGACAAACATGACATTCGAGGATGTCATCTTGGCCTTTTGGAAACACTGATCAATATTTTTCCACCATTTTCTGACCGTTTATAGACCCAACAAGTAATCAATTGATCAAGAAAATAATCCTCAATGAAAATGATCATTAGTTGCAGCCCTAGTGTAACCAGTAACTTGCCAATTAATTAGTTTACTGTTTTCTTCCTTGTGTGCTTGAAGGAGCCTGAGATGCAGGAGCCAGAGGATAAACCTCGTCTCCCCAGCCCGGCACCCTGTTCTGAGGAGGAAGATATGGTGGTGGACCAAACTCCGGCTGACGCAGTCCCTGCTGCGAATCCTGTTGAGGCGCCATCCTCTTTATCTTCTTTTGCTCCAGCGGGTTTTGTATTCCAGGCTCCCAATGGTTTGTCATCCTTCAAGTTCGAGCCTCTCACTCCTCGCTCAGCAGACGCCTTCCTTACACCAAGGTCTGTCTACTTTCCTTTTTTCTTTATAGATGTTTTTGTTGTTGTGGCTGAAAACTTAAGTATTTTTATATTGTTGCATGTAAGCCCAACTTCGACAGTCAATGTAGCCTCTAAGAACGTTTGTATGGATAAAACTTGGAGTTGTTGCCTGTCTCAAAGCTGTGTTGTTACTCCTCCTTTCTAGCTCCAGCTTCACTCTCCCAGAGGTCCCTGCTTTCAGCTTTGAGACTAAGGATGAGCCAAGTGAACCCTCTCCCCCTAAATCTCCTCGCCGCTCTCCTCCTCATACATCTCTTGCAGTGGCCCCTCCGACTCCAGGCAGCCCTCTGGAATCAAAGCATGACGTACCATACTTCAGGTGGCATACCTTTTTCTTTTTTTTTTTCCAACTTTCTAGTAATCTAATCTAATCTAATCTAATCTAATCCTTTAGAGTTTCCAATATTTTTAGTTGATTTAAAAGTTTTCCAATCATTTCTTTTTTGTATATTATTCAGATCTGAAATTGCCAATGAGACAGACAGACTGACGTCTCTGTGTGTCCTCTGGGAGTCTAAAGTGGAGGATGAGTCTATCCCAGAAGAGAGTGAGTGCGTCATGCTAGTTGGTGATGTTCCTAATTAGAAAAACGACATTGTTTCATAGCTGAGCAGTTGTAATTCAGTGTCAATCTTGCTCCTGTCTGTTCAGTGAGAGACAGTATGCGCACAGCAGTCGGCCAAGCCAGGCTGTTGATGAAGGAGCGCTTCAAACAGTTCGGCGGTCTGGTGGATGACTGTGAGCTGGGCCGAGGGGAGAAGATCACCACCTGCACTGACCTGCAGGGTTTCTGGGACATGGTGTATTATCAGGTGAGTGCCTTACAAGAGAGGGGAAAAAAATGTTTCAGACACCATAAGGAGAAGGATAACTATCTGTTTTGTGCTCATGCAATCTTTCAGGTAGAGGATGTGAACAAGAAGTTTGACGCTCTCAAAGAAGCAGAGAGCCGAGGCTGGGTGGAGGAACACAAGCCACCACCAACACGACAGAAGAAAGTAGTGAAGGTGAAGACTCTCTGCAGTGTTTACATTCTAAATATTTTACTATATGAACACGTGTACATTTTAAAATGGGTGTGTTTGCTGTCCTTGTGCCTTTGACAGAAAGCACCTGCAGCTGCTAAGCCAGCAGGAACCAAAGCAGCAGCCAAGTCTCGCCTGGCTGCTGTGAAAGCTGCCATGAAAGCCAAACAGCAGGCAGAGAAAGATGCAAAGGATGCTGGGAACGATGAGGACAAACCCAGCCTGAACTCTCAGGAACCACAACCCCAAGCAGAGGCCCAACCAGCTGACACAGTGGTCTTTGATGGAGGCTTCTTTCAGGTGGATAGTCCAGCCAAACCATCAGGTGGGAGAGAAATAACTACTCACCAAAGGCCTCGCTTTTCAGTGCACCGTCAGTGTTTGCTTTTGTATTTTGCGCTGCTGGACTAATAACTGTGTCGTAATGTTGTTGTTGTTTCTGTAGGTTCAGTGAGGCGATCCAGCCGTCTGAGCGCTGCTGTGCTGCCTCAGGCCTCTCCCTCTTCCAACTACCTCTCACCAAGAAGAGTCACTCGGCGATCCCTCGCACTGGCGCAGACCCCCGTTCACCTCCTCTCTTCTCCTGCTCAGCCTGTCCACACACCTGCCCACTTCCGCCTTACTCTCAGTCAAACCCCAGCACAAGCACCAAAGTCTCAGTGCGGCACTCCTCAGTCATCCCACAACAGAAAGGACACTGCAAATGTCTCCCTTTGTTTCTCACCTGTCAGAGAAGTGCTGTCAGATGACACACAGCCTGAAGGAAGCCCTGCACAGCAATCAGAAGTAGTCTCGACACAGGAAAACACTGCTTCTGTTCCTGCATTGAGCACACCCACACCTGTACATTCACTTCCGTCCATTACTTTGGTCGAGGAGCAAGATGAACCAGCTGAAGCTGTCAATGTTGTCTCTCCAAGACTTTCCCTCTCTCCATGCAAATCACCTCCAGCAGTCTCCCAGGCCCCTGAGCCCTCTGCATCTCTGAGTTTCATGTTGTCACCCTGTTTGACTCCCGGCCAGCCTCCTATTGCCCCCCCTCCTGCTGTGCAGGGTCCTGTGGATGCCCAAGCATCTGTGTGTTATACTCCAGACAGCTCAGTTGTTGAGGTAACTGCAGTTTCAGTCCTCTTTTTTATTTATATTAAAAATGTCAGACTCATAAGATGCTATTTATCAGAAGCTGTGATCCAAACTGTTTCTTTTCTTGCTTCACAATCAACAAGTTATTCTCTTGTATCTTCAGGAAATTCATGGGTTGGACTTTGAGCGTTACCTCCAGCCTTCACAGAGATGCAGCATGTCACCGCTGGACATGGTTGCTCCAGAGTTGTCCCCCATGGCAGTGGAGAGTCCCAGAAGTCAGTCAGAGGACCTGCTTACTCAGCAAGAACCAGGTATGACTGATGCTTATAGCATTGTGCATGACACTGTGTACACCTGGGATTTATACCTTAACAACACTGACATATACTGAAGCTGCAGTAGAAAGGATTTCTATAGTAACATTAGTTCGATGTGAGCAAAATTTAGGATTCATATTTAAGAAATTTGGGTAGTAGTGCTTCTTTCGTACATGTTCAGTCCTCAAACATCAGATCTGTATACTGCAACTTTTAGGAAATGTTATGATTATCTAGTCATATGGGAGTAACCACACTAAGCTTTCTTCTTGTAGAGGTTTATTTTAAGCTGTTGTTACAAGTTGCACATCTTCACTCACGGTTATGCTCGCTTCTGTCACTACAGCACATCCAGCGGTGTCTTCAGCGTTCACTCTTCAGTCACCACAGGTCAAAGTTTTTCCTTTTTTAAACCTTTCTTTACGTCCAAATATGGATTTTTAAATCCACATTGAATGATTAACTCTGCTCTAAATTATAGTTTTTATCTTCACTGCAGTGTTCTCATTGCTAAATATTCTTACAGTATTTTTGTTCGTGCATTTTTCAGGTCCAGACAGCCAAGTCTGACATGCTTCTCTTCACCCCGGACCTGAAGGACCGGATACGCCAGTCCGTCTGTCCGAGTGACCTCATGGTCTTCACCCCTCCTCTCTAATGTGTATTAAAGAGTTCTGTTACCTGCTGTTAAATCTTTTATTTTGATATATTGATTACTCTTTTTACTGTCTTTGAAAAAAAAAAAAAAAAGTATCTGAGTGATTCTGATTATTA
>JAPZEB010000014.1:19077117-19097672 GCA_029783705.1 Chaetodon striatus | reverse complement strand
TGGCAGGTAAGGAATTTCAACACGATTGTAGAAAACAAGTGTCGCGCACACTGGCTCCATATGAGTCATATACACACTGCAACACTTGTCTTCTACAGTCAAGTCTATTGCCAGTGATCAGCACCTCATTATAATTTTTGGTGGGATTTCAACGTAACAGAAAGAACTGTCTTGGATTTGGGATCTTATATTAAATTAATTCAATTTGGGACTTACCATCCCAATGTGTCAGCGCCCTTTAGTTACAGCCAACTCTCTAAAAAAATTTCGCCGTAACTGTGCGGCTATTATGCTGACTTCAGTGAAATGGCCCATTTTGCGCCACATGTATGCATACCAAATTTAAATATGTGCAAATATCACAGACCAAGACATTTGGCATTATTTGCTTTCACTTTTTACTGGTGTGTTTTGGGAATTATTCCTTTTTGTATTATCTGTGCAGGTTCATTGTCTGCAAAAGCCGTGCAGTCTTTTTGTGAATTTGCCTGTAAGTGTTCAGAAAACCAAATAAAAGAGCTGATTATAGGTTGAACTGCTGCTTTGTGTTTTATCAGCTGAGAAAAATGAGGATCAAAACTGATGCATTATTTATGTAAGAAATAGCACAGATGATTAAAGTGCCATATGATTTTCTCAGGATATGCGTTGCACACTTAAACTCAAAACATATTTCATTCACATGTTTTCTATATTAGTGATCTCAAATTAAAAACAGATGAATGATAAATCAAGCTGTGGTTTTTGTGCCTTATAAATTTGGGACACTAAACCTTTGATGCACTCTCCCTTGCAGCTCCCTTTCCTGGTTTTTCATGCCGCATGTTTTGTCCCTGTGTGCCTCACACAGTATGTTTGACTATCTAATCTCACCTTCAGATAACACCATACATCTCACTGGCTGCATGACTTCCTCTATTCTTCATTATCCAGCAGTCTGGCCGGAGATGTGAGGGGCTGGATGGCCATTTTATTACCAGTTATAAGTCTATATGGGTGGACCCTGACAAGACACCCGCACTGACTTAAAGATTCATGCTGGGGGGGGCAATCATGTTCTCCCTCATTAATCAATAAATCCAGCCCATAATTTCTTTCTCTAATCACAGAGGGAGCATAAATCTCATGTAAGGAGGACTTGATAGATGCTCTGTCTCACCGCTCGCCCAAGTAGTCTCCAATGACGGTCTTGTTGAGGCCCTCGCCTTTGTAGAGGAACTGGGCGATGTCTTCGGGAGTGTGCTGGAGGAGGTCGTTCTCCAGCAGGAACTGGATTCCCTGGAGAGGAAAGGGAGAAAACAGGATGGTTGTTCATCTCAATTGAGGGCAGATGATGGAAAATGACAGGGTTTCATGGCTGTGAATGGATCGCTCTTCACACCAGAAGATAATCATGCCTTTCAAGGCTACAGAGACAGTGGAGGATGTTAAGGGACACGTGTTACCTTCTTTGGATCCATGTTGAATTTTTTCCTGCCCATAGCGATCTGTTTATTTCTCTGGGATGTTTTACTGGAACACAGAAGCAGAAATGTAGATTAAATTAGGGTTACTGTCACTTATTTACCATAAACAACACTGAAAAACAGATCATCAGGTACCTGAATGTCAAAAATAACAATATACTTTATTTATAGTCACGACAGAGAATATTATTTCCTGAATCCTGCCACATCTGTTCTACCCATTACATGTGTGTACATGCTTAGACTAATCTGAAAAACATATGCACAGAGACACTGGGCACGTAGCCTGTACCATGACTGTCATCATTTGATTCATGCTGTTGGTTGCACTACATACACTGTCTTGTCAATACGTCTTATTTTACCTATACAAACAACCATGTAAAAAAATACTGCTATCATATCCTTTCCAGCTGTGTCTTTATGAGCCTACACCAACTGCCTTTGACGTCTTTGACCGAACATGCAAATCCTAAACTCAGCTAAGATAGAGGCAATGTGTCGATGAACAGCCATAACTCTGGCGGTGGCTATTTATGACTTAAGGTAAAAACCGGTGTACGTGTCATTTAAGGCAGTAGAGGTGGCAGGGGTCATGTTCTATGTATTTTCTGGGTATATGGAGATTTGAGAGCCATAAGGATCAGATTACATTCTACAAATGAATGCTGCTCATGGCTGTTTATTTCAAGTGTAGTAACATACTTTGATCATTACATACATTTATTGCTACCAGCGTGCTGATGGCCCTGAAACAGCGTTTAGGCCTAGGACACATGCCGCTTCTACTCTCGCAAGGTCAAGCGCAGGGTGCTATTCTTGTGCTTACTTTCAAGAGCGTAGAGGAAGGTTGCGCCAGACGTTGCCTGGCAACCATAACGTACTTATCAGAAATCCCAAGGTTTGGAGCTTATATTCTTTCAGGCATTGTTTTTTTAAGTGTGTATTAAATATATTCAGTGGGACACATCGCAAAGCTCCTTGTAACCCTTTTCCTTCATATTTATCATAGACTCATATTTACAGAAGAAAGGAAAGATATTCCTGCTGTGTAGGACTGCACATTCAATACTGTATTATAATATATATCCAATACGCATAGCTGCAATTTTTTGAAAAAGGTCAAATGTGCCACAACATACAATTGTAAATAAAAGTACTGTGGTGCTACAGAGGTGAATCAGCATACCAATCATATTACAGACGTAAGGCAGCATGCTTGATTGGTAAAGACCCCCGCAAAAATTACATCATCAATCTTTTTTAAGTGAAAATGAAATGCAAAAATTACCATTCCTGCTGAAATTGAGACTCAAATCGCAACCACAAAATCTGTCTGTTTTTGTATACCTCACAGCCCTACAGCTGTGATTGGTTGTTCCTTTTCACATGACATTTGATGCGTGCTGCTGCGTTGAAAAATAGGCACTTGGAAAATGTTTGTTTGCTGCAACAGTGTCACTTTCACTTTGAAGCACACATTCCGCACATCTATGTTAGATTTGCAGGAGCCAAAATCGCAGCATGTGTCTGAGCCAACTGACTATCATGCAGAGAAAGAAAGAGTTAGGGCAAAGTACTGCTGTTAAGTGATTAATAAAAATCCCAGCAAATATCGCTCAACTAAATGCATAAATAAAATGTCATTCTCATACTCATTTAAACACAGTGTCAAGCCACAAAGTGGTGGACAATACCTAATGAATGCTATAGATAAATATTATAGATATTAACACTGCATAAACTACATCAGCACAGTATGACAAAGCATCCTGACTTCATAACTTACCTTTCTCCAACACACGTCAGCTGTTCGATCTCCGTCATGACCTCTGCAATCTCAAACTTCAACCTCTGTGAGAAAAGAATAAGACGTTGGTTTCTTTCTTTAAGTTGAAACAGGATCAAGTACAGGAAAAGAAAAGCTTTAAAGCATTAAAGAGACAGAGAATGAACTGTTCAGTAAGCAGTGGAAAATGCTTTACTTTTTATGAGCAAATTGGGTGTGCAATTAAGTATTGCAGGTCTATTTGCATTACTTACAGCATGCAAATAGACCTGCTGTACTGAAGAAGTCGATAGGCAAAATGAATTAAAAGGTCAGACATGTCTAACTAACAAGTATACACAGTACTCCAATTTCACAGTTAAGGGAATATATGATGCTTTTCCTTATTTTGTGTCATGTATATAATCTTACAATGTTGGATGTTCATCCTGAAAGTGGCTAAAAGTTTTAAATAATGAGGTGAACATATGTTAAAGTAATCTCTGAGAGCAAAAACCTCAGGCTCCATACCGTTCTCAACACTCTGTTTTAAACAGATTTTTCTTCTTTGGCAACAAGATGACGGACTTCTTTACATGGTAATCTCCTCCAGGCACACTACTAAGTGTTTACATTACAAATCCTAAACTTGCAGCTTTCACACTGCCGGTTCAAGGCAGGAATGTCGCGCTGTTGTTTCACCTCGCTGTTCTGTATAAAAGGTACGATCACGGAATGGAGAGACAGAGTTATCGCTCCCTTAAGCCAGCAGCTGAGGTAGTAACACTTTAAATCAATGCCTGTGTGAGAGGGACAGCTGACAGGATGGGACCGGTGTAACGTTTGAAAAACATGTTATGTGTGCAACCCACTGGCGGGAGAGTTAAAAGGCAGATGGTAGCAGTTAGCAGCTAAACCAAAGAAGAACAGCAGCCGAAAATGTCCAAACATTTGGACGACAATGAGGTCCAGGAGCTCCTTACCATCCAAGCAGATCAACTGCCATATAACAGGGACAGCAAATTGTTGCTAATGCCATATTGTTGCCATTTTTTAAATGTATAAAGCGCGACTGACGCGTATGTTGTATGTCACAGTAAACATGGACGCTGTTGTGTTACATGCTAGTTCTAGGCCAGTACGCCTCTTCTACTTCTGAAACACTTCTGAGACACTATGCTGCCGTTGTTTGTTTCTGTATAAAAAAAAAGCAAAGGCGGCATAATAAAAGGACTCCCAGCATCGCTATTGCAGGATCTCTGTGTAAAGAGGGCTACTGCTACATCTAGCTACATGCTAACGTCAGGAAAACATACAATCTTGATTGCCAATGTTGTTAATTTCTCCCTGATTCAGATCATATTCCTGCTGAAACTTGGCCAGTTTGTTTTGGTAAGTTTTTCAGTAGAACTCTGACCAATCAGAGAAGACTGGGCTTTTTTGTGAAAGTGTCTTAAAGAGACAGGTGCTAAAACGGAGCGTCTCAGACTGAGGGTGAATACAGGTGTTCCATCACAGACAGTAGGAGGGAAAGAAGGTGTTTTTTGAACATTCAAGCATGTACGTTTTCATGTCCTGGTAGAAACCCAAAATACAAGTATGCCCCTGAAAATGATCTTAATAGGTCCCCTTTAAAATGATCTAGCAATATAGTACATAACATTTATAAGAAAAACTGTGACGATAAAACACAAATGTATCCTGTTCGTTTTGTATATGCTTATATGTGCAAACACACACCTCAATATCATCGAGCAGCTCTCTCTTTCTGCGTCGGATGTTTGAAAGCTCATCCCTCTCCTCCAGGGACAGATCCTCAGGAACTGAAACACATGATGGAGAAAACAGCAGATCTTAGCTATCATTTGTACACAGGTTGCATCACTGTAACCACTCAGCTCGCTGCAGATGAGAGAAAACAGAAGTCTATTTAGTACCTACAAGTTCTTCAGGAGTTCACAACCAGAGGTGGAAAATTGAATAAAATCATCCTCCTCATGTGGTTTAGTGACAGGGCTGCTACTCAATTGACTGTTTCAGCTTGTTCAGCTGCAGCAACACATATCAAGAGCCTGCATGTTCGTCTTAATTAACTAGTGAAAGAGAGAGGGCGAAGGGTCTTAATTATTCCACTTGAAAGTGTTTTACCCCTCTCCTCCGCCTCCACTTGGCCCAGGGGAAAATTCTATTAATAAAACCAATCCAGATTAAGTTTTCTTTCATTAAAAGTGAATTTGCTAATTTAACACGGCCTACGACCCTGATTCCCCGGCCGTGAGGGTTTCAGAGCTTCCAGCGAAAAGAGGGATAGATGACTCGCTTTCTGTTCCGTGTTTCCTCCCCCCTTCTTTTCCACTCTGTCTTTCAGTCTCAATCTTGTTTTCCAATCTTCTATCCCACTCCTCTCTCTCCCTCTCTCTCTGTGTTTCACTCTCCCCCCACGCACACTTTATTTCTCAATTTTCTTCATCTTTCTGCAGAACAGCGATTCTGAGCGATCTCGCTTCATTAAGCCAGCTTAGAGGCAGAAAACGCAAATCTCTCAACTGGAAAATGGCACATCTAATATCACAGTTGCAGCTTTGTGCCTACATGTTGCCAAAGGAGAGATATAAAAAAAAAAAAAAAAAAAACATCACTTGTTATTTTCCCTCGCAGGCAGGAAGCAGCGCCAATTAAAGTAAAACAAGGTCACTGGGCTCAAGAGGAAGCATTCAGCCCGCTTTTAATTCAACAGCTTGTAAAAGAGTTGCGTTCAGGGGAGCCAAGTATTGTTATAGATGGTATTCAACACTGAGACAAAAGGCGCTTCCTAACCTAGTTATGTAATCCTAAAGCACCGTGATGAGGGTCAGGTAAACAGCGGGAGACACGGCTGAGGGATTTCCTCTGTGGGTGATGTTTTTAATAGACAAGAGAGAGAGAGGGATATAAATGAACAATGACTGAGAGTATGAAAATAAAGATGTTAATTAGGATTGCTGGCCTCCGGCTACCTCACAGCACTTATGCAATAGGCTACAAATGTGAGCGTTGTGAATGTAGCTTCGAAGCCAATTAGGGCTCTAATAAAGTTTCAAGGCTGTTTTTACACAATTCTTTAATCTTCTACTTGAGGACTGTTTTTTGGGTCTGTCCGTGTGTCCTACAGGATATCTCAACACAACAGAAGTTAACCAACACAAGACACAAGATCCCAGGAACAGTGCCCCAGGTTTGAAGCCAATTTTAGATTGTGGTCTAATGTGGAATTAAAACTTCCAGGTCTGTCACGTCGTGCCATGGGGCCCAAGAAGGACTTTTACCCATAGACTTACATTGTGAAAGAGATATATGAATCAGTAGATACCACTTTTTAAACATCACAACCTCTGTGAAATGACTCGTTCCACCATCGACATTTTATCCATTTGGTTCAATAACACTTAGAAAGTCTAGAGCACCTGCATATTTAGTTTAATTTAGTTTATTTAAGAAGGGACAGTGAAAATTAATAAAGACACATCGTATAAAAATTCCAGAACTTCTCTTTTTCATCCAAAGTCTCTTAGCCAAGACGTTACACAAGGCCACCTAAAATACAGGCATATTCAAATAATTTTATTACCATTCAAGTTAGCTGAGGGCTAAACCGGAAGTTAACCACTTGGCCACCATAAGTTTCTGGTGTACTTGCTCTATGGGCCCTGAGATGTGGAAGATCTGGGTAACTTCAAACCGTGGAAATCAAGCTTTGGGTGTGTTCTCAATCGCATACTACTTTTACTTTCAGTACGTACTGCAACTGCCCTTACAAAGTATGTACTGTTGCATGCAGTATGCACACAATCGGGACATCCTACTTTCTCATAACATTACGCCCAGAGGCTTGGCCCTCTTGCTCATATATTTGTAACCTCAGAGTTAAAACAAAACTCTATTTGTTGAGTTCGCTAGAAATGGAGATCAATACAAAGAGCTCTTCTGTTGCTACTTTGCAATGTATGTTGTTTAAGTTTTAGTAATAACTGCATACATTGCAAATTCTAATATATTATATTCATGGCAGTATAATTATATATACATTTCTCTGTCATTGCTATTTAATATTTATGTCCCTTATTGTTGATGATCTCTATGATTATTTTGTTCACTTAAACATTTAAAATTCCTATAATTACTATTCGACTGGTCATCAGTCACTTGAATGCCCTGTCATGCGTCATTGTGGCCTTTGACAGCTGTCAATGAGCTGTCAAGCTGTCATCTGTCTGCAGCTCAATATATGTGACATATCTTTTGCTGCGCAGAGGATTGTGGGTCAGAATAGCCAGATAAGCCTGTTGACTTGCATACTGCAGCATCCGACTGAATGCAGTAGAACATCCTGGTATTTTTGGCATACCTCATATGATATACTTTGTAAGATAAGATAAGATAAGATATACTTTATTAATCCCTGAGGGGAAATTAAATTTTTTCACTCTGTAGTCATATACACACAGGCTCGAAGTACACACACATATGCACAAACAGGACCTGCAATGCAATAAATGGAGAGTTGTTGAGGCGTGGGGGCTGCCCATGACCAGGCACCCCGAGCAGTTGGAGGTTCGGTGCCTTGCTCAGGGTTAGGTTTGATATTTTGGGAAATACTCTTCACTTTCTTGCTGACAGTTAGATGAAAAAATGTATACCAATCTTATATCTGTCCAGAAAATATAATGTTAGAGCCAGCAGCCTTTTAGCTTAGCTTAGCATAAAGATTGGAAATGGAGAAACAGCTAGTCAGTGTCTGTCTGAGGGTATGACAAATCCTACCAGCACCTCTAAAGCACTCTAACTAACATATTGTTTGTTTGATTGAGTTCTGTTACTTTCTGACAGCTTGGTTAGCTTCTTCTCCCTGCTACCAGTCTTTATGCTAAGCTAGGCTAGCTGGCTACTGACCGTAGCTTCAAATGTAATGGACAGACATGTGAGTCGTTTATCAATAGACCTTTTTCACAGCATACATTTTCACTTGTCATAGTAGTACACGAGTGAAACTAATGTCGTTAACCATGGCTTCGTTTCGTGAAGTGTGACAGTGACAGTGAGCGAGCATGCACAATACCAGCAACCTGACATGCAGTTGTTTTTAAAGTCATCAGTTACACCTGTCCTCCTCCTTTTTTGATAAGTCAAAATGTCTGCTGTGAAAAAGGTCTATGTTCTCATCTAACTCTAAGCAAGAAAAGAAATAAGGGTACTTGTGGGACTATTCCTTTAAACTTGCGGGCTAATGAGGGCATCAAAATTAAATGTCAAACTGTTTGTCAAAATGAAACTGGTTGTTTCTGAGTCAAAGCCTGGGGGTTGATGCATTTTATCTCTTTGTTTTGCTGGTTAAAAAAAGTACTTGGCCTGAGGAGACACTCTAATTAAAGGTCAACATTTTAAACCTTACATCTTTGCTGCCACTACACTGCTCATATTTTGATAAAACTAAGGGATTACACATCTTGCTACTAAATGGCCCGAGGTTTGAGCACATGATTATTAAGTTCATTCATTAACTGGTGTGACAGAAAACAAGCATAAAGAAGACTATACTTTGCAGAGCTAAAACACCACTTCGCACAACAATGTTCTGTGCTAACATACTAAATTAAATGATGAGCAAGGTAAACACTACCTGCTGAACACCCTTTTGTGGTTAATCAACATAGCTTTGTTATTATGAGCATATTAGCATACCGACGTTAGCACTTGGCTCAAAGCACCACTGTGCCCAAGACAGCCTTGCACTGGCTGTAGACTCAAACAAAATGTCAAAAATACATTGGTTCCTGCTTCTTAAATGTTAGTATTAGTTTTCTTCCTCTTCTGTGATGATAAAATTTAGGGCTGCAGGAAATGAGGAAAATATGCAATATGCTAAAATGTTGTGGTAACAACATTATTTGCAAGGCTATTCCAATGCACTGTTAGTACGTTTTCTTAGGAAGGTAATGCACCAAATTTAGTACATATCCTGCGTAATCATGAGCCAGTAACTCATGTATTACTTATGTATATGAAAAGGCAGAACCATTTAAAGTTTAAGTTTTTTTTTTAAGGTGGGCCTACTCTGTCACCATGTTTCTTTTCCTAAACCTAACCTCTGTAACTTTACGTCATATGTGTACCTTTACATTATGCATGTAACATAATTCATGGGGCACTAATTCGTAGGATATCATACAAACCATTGTGTGCACATTTTCACAGGATATCATCTGAACTGTTAAATGAGGATACGTTGTACTTGTGATATACAGATATTAAAGTGTAGTCAGTTCTCCCATCTTGCTGCTAAAGAATATTGCTAAAATACAAGATCATGCTTTTTGAACAAAAAATGACAGGAAATTATTCCAACATTCTCTTATCAAACCAATTAAACACTGAACCAAACACAAAAGGCAGCAAAAAATAATGATAGTCAGATTTTAACTTGCAGTTTTCTACTAATACAGTCAGCTAACTAAAAACATCCCTGAGTGCAGTCTATCGCAAGTTGGCATCGGGATGATGATAGAAGAGCGATACACTGTGCGGCCCTAATAAACTTTCTACTAATACTTTTGGTTTTCAACTTTTGCTCGGACAAAACAATCATCTGGAATATGCTAAGTATTTTATATCTTCCTGCCATTGACTAAGCCATTACTGACAGTCAATAATAATCAGCAAATTAATCAATAATGGAAAAAAATCATTAGTTGCAGCCCTAATATTGGGATTTCTTCTTTGTCTTTTTTAATATGTTGCTCAGAGGAAGAGGATGAGCAAGCAACTCCATGTCTTCCATTAGTCTGAGGCCGTGCATTAGCTAATGGAGATGTCCACTGGCTGAAACAATGTGCATGATTAGAATCTTGATTTATTACAAATCTAATGAAAAGCAGAGGATGCTCCCTTTAATAAAAGCCTGCCACCACTAATGGCAAAGCATTGCCATTATCCTCCAATCCAGGTCTCTCTTACTGTATTATATACTGTGATGTATGTCTTTCAAACCACACATCTGATAATAGAGAGGACTGTAAAACCAGGGCTAAGGTCTCTGTTCCAGTAGATAATCTTGTTTAGTGGTGGGGGGCTCTTCTACAGAGGTGGTCCACCAATTACATTATTAACACACCTCCCCCTGTGACCCTCTATGACTCATTTAGGAAATGAGTTTAGTGTCTTCAGCCAGCACAGAGGGAGTCATGGGGCTGGTTGTTACCTCCACAGACTCAAACACAACACAGGCACGCTTGAATGGTAATCTACTAAAATCATTTATGGTGTGAGTCATTGCTTCGTAGTAAACAGTAGACCTTGGGAGGGTCATATCGGTGAGGCGCTGGTTTTGATGTGTGTGCGAGAAAACTAGACTTGAAGCCCAATAAAATCTGCTATAGAAAAGCTCAGACATCCACTGTACGGAGCGGCGGGTTGAGAGGGTCCAAAAGGTTTAAACTCCAACATGTGCACCCTGGAACAAGAGGCTCCATTAATTTCCCCCCTAAAAACAAAATCCCTCAAAATCTACTTTTACGAGTAAATCCCCTGCTGCTCTTCACACCCAAAACTAACAACTGTCCCTGACCACCCACTGAAACCAGAGGCTTTGATGGCATTTAAACTAATGCTGGGATGCTTTGCACAAACCCACACCAGTCTGCATCAACCCTCAGCTTCATAACTTTCACCGTGTCTATTGTAGTCACAAATCAATATGTGTTTAAGCCATTTGTTGGAGTGGACAGACAGATAAAAACTAGGCACTGAGAAGTGATTCAAGGACTTAAAACCAGTATTCATACCAGTTGCGAGGTACTCAGAGCACATGGAGCTCAGAGCGAAAATCCCACGCTCACTTAACACTGGCTGTGGTCTCAGTTTTCACGGACTCGTGTGAGTGAGAGAGGATTTGTCCAGATCTGCTGGCTTTAAACCGGAGACTTTAACGGCTGTGATGTCTTTTAAAGTGGATGAGCTTTAAAAAAAGATAACCCTGTTACCCTGGTTGGCCCTGCAGAGCGCTGGGACACATGCAAGGATGCGGGGAGGTAAGCGAAACTTCCTCTTGGATCCAGAGTCTAATCTGAAACCCGCCGTCCCCAATCTCTCCAACAGTGGACGAAGACATGCTCTGCACTAAAGCCTGGGTCATACAGGCAGACAGACAGACAGACAGACATGTGCATAGAAGTGCACATGAGCACATACAGACTAAGACCAGCTGGCACTAATCCCACACGCTTGCCCTCCCCGCCGCTCTGTAAACCCAATACGAGCCTGTTAGAGCGGAAGTGTGATGTATAACCGCGTATACCCAGATGTTGCGGCCGACCAGCCGCTGCCTGCCTTTAACCTACTTTGCCTCAGTGATGAAATGATGTGACATTATGTGCAGCAGCAGAGAGTCTGGCAAAGCTGTCTGCAGAGGCACTTTGGCTCTGAGCCACAGAGCAGGAATGCCGGGACGTCAGCACAAAGGCCAATGTGAGGAGGCAAAGGAGGTCACGATCCAGACGGTGAAAGGTCGTGCACGCAGGAGTCAACCTGCATGTGCAAAAACGCATGCTGCCATGTAGCAACAGTGAGCGACACTGAAAGTTCAGCACTACAAAAACAAGAAAAAAATCATTCAAAAAATTTAAATTTGTAGTAATTAAATTAATAAAACTTCAACAAAATGTGCTGTTCATGCAATACGTCTAGATAAGGATTAAATATTATATTGTTCTCTATTGAATATGTCAATGTAACCTCATGCAACGGTTCTGTCCGAGTCCAACTGGGACCTGACCCACCTTGCCAGGTTCAGGCCAGGCCAAGCTTTCATTTTGCATTTCTCACCTGGGGTTGAATTGCATCAGGTTCCCGCCCACTTAGGTCTACCTATGTTTTTGTTTTGTTTTTTCAATATGAAAAAAGCAGTTCTTGTGTATAAATGGCAGGAGTTTTAATGGGCTGAATCGAGAGAGGAAAAGAGAAAATGGGGGAGGGGGGGCATTATCTGCATTGCCATGAACCACTGTGCGCACTAGATGCACAAAGGGGCACACTGAGGGGCACCACTCTGCCAAATCCCTCGTGCAGGAGACAACAGACTAGAAAAAGGAGGAGTGGTGCAAGGAAACATGTCAGCTCTAAGCTTATAATAAATGTTTTAATATTAAATATACCACAATATATTAAAATATAATATTTATTTATGTATCTATTTATTTTTCCAGTATAAATTCAAGTTTTTAATCAGGCTCAGGCACAAAACTGCTGCCAGGAAACTGGCAGGTTCATGTGGGGCCGGGCCTGATTTTTCTGGCCCCATGTAGAGATCTAGTTTGCATCATATTTAATGAATTATTTCCCCGTGAATGGCGCTGTCATGCTACATACTTATTACTTACTGACTGACTTAATTATGTACTTAGCATAAAGTTACACAGGTTTAAGAAAAGAAACATTATGACACCATACTTAACAACATCTCAAAGTTCACCTGGTTTGACATGTGATACAAATATCAATCTCCTGGGGGAAAGTCCTGTGTTTGCTATTTGTTCTTTCCTTCTTCACTCCTGTCAGCCATTGGTCACATGATAGCACCCTTCCAGATTACGTGGGTTGTACATAAATTATTGGCTCATAGCTACACGAGTTGTATATGAATTCTGGTGCATTACTTTTTGTAGGTGTACATACCAACAGTGCATGAGAACAGCCGGTATATGTCTTTTTTAGTCGCCTTTTAAGACCTTGAAAGAGCAGAACTTTGTAGACATTTTACACAGCAGAGAGATTACAGCTAAAAAGTTGGTGAATTACAACAATAGAGAGCATTGGTGAATATCATGGATATGGTAGAAACCACACTGCCACACATGAATGTTTCCATTTCAATTAAGCAATAAATTGTGTTGTCCATTGAATTCAAGAAAATGGTAGAAAACCTGATTATTTTTTCACAATTGCAATTTCCTAAAGCCAAAGGTGACATCTTTAAATTGCTCGTTTTGTCTGACCATAAGTCCTAAACCTAAAGATATTAAAGTTACTGCCATATCTGACATTTTTGCTTGAAAAATTACTTCGGTGATTAATTGATTATCAAACAGTTGTCAGTATTTGTTCTGTTGATCAAACACTTGAAGAAAAATCGATTAACTACAGTCGTCTCTGTGTTTCATAGCGCAAAGAGATAAAAGAAAAGAAAGAAGAAGGAGAAAGGACAGACCTACCATACAGAAATCAATTAAAAGAGAAAACAGAAGTTTGTGTGTATGTTGACTCAATAATGTGCTATATTCATTCGGTATGGGAGGAGGCAAAACTGACAATTATTTCTGAGAAAACATCAGAGACTTTTCTTATGCAAGTAGCACATTTTGTTTAAATAACCAGATGACTTCCTTTCAAGTTGTATAAAAAAAATTTTTGTGTAGTGAGTGGTATCTGCGCCTGTGAAATCAAGCATTAGTAAAGTGCGCTTTGCTGCAGCCTGTTCAGTAATAATTCAGTATCAACAGCCCTGGTCGTTGCGTGAGAAGACAGATTTGGGGAGCTAATATGGCTTCTAGTTTTTTTAACTACATCTGGGGTCACGGGGAGAATCTGGGGTTTGGGGAGCTGAAGAGCCCCCACGCTGATTGCTCTGGTTAATCTGCAGTTTTGGGGAGGGACCTCCTGCTGTGAGTGCATTTGTGTGAGTGCGTGGATGCATAGGAGGTGGTCTGCACACCATGTCCTCCTTATATCACACATCTGCTCGGCATCAGCACTATGTCAATATTTGATTCGATGAACACCGCCGGCAGAATCTGAGGGGCTTCCACTGCCATATGCTGGCGGCCAAAGTAACCATAATCTGATGATTTGATCGGCCTGAGAATGAATTAGATGGATGCTGTTTCTCCTGGCGTCCGGGCAGGATGAGGGGCTTTCACAGGCTGAGCACAGTCCAAGTGGCTCCCTGTTCGCTCGCTAGATCTCAGATGATCGTCCAGGTTTCATGCAGAATTTAGCGGGAAGCTGTAAAAGTTTAGTCTATAAAGTCTATGTTAATATATTTCACTTGTATTCTCTCACAGAGGAGGAATATAGAATTCAACATGAAGTGGCTGAATACTGGTGTTACATAGAGTCTCTTCACTGCTATCTAACAGATAAATGTTTATGGATTTCTTACAATTATTCATGATTCTTATATTGTTTCACATTTTATATTGTAATTTTTTTTACATCATATAATGTGTCTTGACTTTACACTGTATATATATTGTCATGCACCAAAACACCAAGACAAATTCTTTGACTATGTGCAAACCCACTTGGTAATAGATTAGTTCACATTACTTCCAGTCAACTGCCTGTGCCTAAGTATTGTATAGGGCTGTGTATTGTTTGAAAAATTACGGTAACAGTGCCCTTAAAATGACACTGATACCAATACAGTACCTCATTTGATATCCATAATTTGAATAGGCGGCAGACAGTTAGTTGGCATCTTGGCACACACAAGTGTCAGCTCTGTCAAACACACCGCACTCAACTTCACCACACTGAACACTATATGTATTGTAGCTGCAGCTGTGGGAGTGTGAGCTCCACACCAAGCACAGAAATGAGAGTCTGACTGGCCACACACACACAGTATCAGGGCTAAGTGTTAGCATTACATGGATAACATTTAACAACAGAGTTGAGCTATTTTAATGTCTGTGTGAGTTTGTGGGGACCACCCGCTGTTGCTGCGTTAGCTCGTGCTAACCGGGCAGACATTGGACTGACTGTTTGCCAAGGAGAGTGGCTTCCGAGATGGCAGCAACAGAAGGTTTGCTGGGTCAGTTTTATGGTTCACTGTTAGATGTTAGCCACTGCTGCCTATGTTAGCTCATACTAACTGGGCAGATGTTGAACTGATCATTCACCAAGGGCAGTGACAGAAAGTTTCCAGACGGTCTTGGATCATCCCTGGAGCAAAAAGTTGCTGCTAGCGAGCTATAGGCTGTTTTAGCATTCCCTTGCTTTAAAAATTTAAGCTTCAAACAGTCACACCTAGCTCATAAATAATCCTGGTCTCAACAAACAAAGGATGGAAGACATGGATGTGACGATAGATTTTTGAAAGGCAACATGCAGTTTTTTGAGGGATCATTTCCTGACAGACACTGCTGATGCTTCCTGCGAGTGTGAGGTGATTGACAGGAAGCAGAATGAATGTAACGCTTTATCTAATATGAACATGCTCACCTCCGTTATTGTGATAGATATCTAGCTTGGGAGACAATTTTCAACCCTGTACTGGGTGCTTTTCATTCAGTACATAACAATGAACAAGAGGAAATACATTTTGATAACTTTGATGATACTGACGATGTACAGACGCCAGTAGGGAGAGGGTCAACCTGGATAATTGGCACTGACTTCAAACCTTTCAGTGTGCAGCTCTGTTGATCGGGATGTGTAGCCCTGTGCCTGTGTTGGAGGCTCTGGGTGTTCCTGTGATGGTTGCGCGCCTGCCTGCAACAACACTGACTTTGGCGGACCACCCCAATCCCATTCACAATGACAGCAGAGCTTTGATCGCAACAACAGAAACCACCCACAAAGTTTAAATAATTGGTCTCCCTTGGCTCTAAGTTCATCACGGCCCCTTGCAGTTGGATCACATCTAATATCAACCTGTCCCTTGGCTACCTGCTGGATCAAAGAAGCTCTGTGCTCACCAAGTGTATTTGAAAAAGAACAGAGGAGAAAATACACTTGATCATGGAAAAAAAAGTACAGGAAATGAAATGAAAGAATGCCAGGACATGTTATTAAGGTGAGAACGAGCTGGGCGTTGGTGTGCGTCTCCGTTTCTACTGAGCCAGAAGCCAAGAAACACACGTCTACCCTCCAGACTCTCTCTCCGAACACCCCTCCCTCATCCTGTCTGTATGGTCAGCTGGTCCCTGTTTTCTCTTAACCCTCCTTCCATTGACATTCGGTGTGTATTACTCGAACACAGTGTATCTCTGCTGCCCTTAATGTCTGTCTGTGTTCCTCCCCGACTCCCGCTCATTTAATTTGCCATTCCTTTTGTCTCCCATCTGTTCTCTGTCTCGCGCTTAAAGAGCTTCCCCTCTCGACAGCTCCGAGCGATAACTCCGGGCAAAGCGTACCTCTATTCACGACAGCAGAAATGTTGCCTTACAATGTCTTGTCCCCCCCACCCCCCTTCCACACACACACGCACACACACACACACTCACATACACTCTGCCATGGTGATGGGAACATGTCGGGAAGCCTCCCTAGTCTCTCCTAATCAGGTCCATATGTAGTCTTCTCTCTCTTAAATAGTGCAGTTTGTTACAAGCTCCGGCCCAATCCCTGCACATCACGCGCCAGCACTGTCTGTGTTTGTGTGTATTTGTCTTGTTGCATGTGGTATAATGCACTGTATGTTTAATCTTCTAATGTTGCACCACAAAAACCCATAATCTTGGCAGTCAAATGAATTTCTGTTCTTTCCAAATCTCCCCCTAAGCCTTTAAACAACACAGCCAGCCTGCCGGGTCAACCGACGAGATTGTAAAGAGTGCATTTTAGCACATTTTTTTGGCGTCTGTGTCGACACACATAGGAGACACATTTTTGCCTAAAACATTGCAGACAGTCATTTCAGGCTACTGGGGTGTTGCAGGAAATTTGGAAGTGGTGAATTCAATCCAGCTCCATGTTTTTATACCCAAGGGGGCATTCTTTCTGTAGCAAGGTGAATAAAACAGATGTGAAGTATGAAAGGCCTTCACATAAAAGCAAAGCCTTTTAAAATGATTTTGTGTGTGGCTGAAGGTAGACTTATCATCAAGCAGTATGTATTTTATGTATTTTAGCTGCCCTTTACTTTCTGTTTGACACTGTGTTACCACAATGCCAAGGGAAAATGTTCATTTCATGTTGTGTAATAGACAATAGAATGTTCTTATCTTATCATGTATAAAATGGTCAATTATTATTTTAAAGGAATAGTGTGACAGTTTGGGAGACACACTTATTTGCTTTGTTGTTAAAAATTGGATATCTATCCAATTATGAAGCTTTACTGCCAGCTGCAGGTAAATTTAGCTTAGCATGAAGACTGGAAACAGGGGGACACTTCCCTGGCAAAAAGGTAGCAAAATTCGCCTTTTAATAGTCTGTAACTTTGGCTGCCTTCAAATGGAGTCGTGTTTACCGTGTTCGCCAGAGGAATCCATACGAACTCCCCCCTTTTGTGGTATTCACAAGTTTGTGTCACGTTTTCAGAAACGTTGGAGGCCATGGAATTTCATTTATCAGTGGATGGTAGGTTGATATATTGTAATTTTAGTCATATAGAGTTTTCTTTGTATTTATTTCATGCCTGAAGAAAATGTTGATATTCCCAACAGCCTCATCTTTTCCTCTGTCACTGTGCCTTTGCATTTCCTGCATTACCTTATCTGCTTGCTAAACTGTTAGCCTTGGTGGCTAACCACCTGAACGCCAAGCATATAGTGTGCACAACTTCCCATGCTGAAACCACATCTAGGCCTAAGTTTTTGTGGGAATAAAACAAACAAGATATTAAGTGTTAACAAACAAGCTTTAGGTCATTTTTGTTACCTTTAGATGGAGTGAAGCTAGTGGTTTTCCAAGTTTCCGGTCTTTATGCTAAGCTTTGGTATCAGTCACTTTGCTTTAGGTTTTTATTTAGTGTACAGACATGAAAGTGTTCTTCTTGCCTGTCGGTAAAAAAGCGAATAGGAACATATCCCAAATTGTTAACTCTGTCTTTAACTACTGATAACTGGCCAACTGTGAAACTGACTTTATAAATCTAATGCCAGATATAATGAAAAATACCACACACGTTCCAAGAAGCCATGGTGACATGACATCTTAGATGGTCTTGTTTTGTCTAAACAACAGTCCAAATCCTGAGGATATTTACTTTACTGTCACTGAAGGATAAAAAAACTGAAAATATTCTCATTTGAGAGGCTGGAATCAGTGACTTCTTTGTCATTTTTATGACAATATAGTTGCAGTTAAATATTCTGTCGATTTACTACTATACTAACCTTTTAAGCTCTACTGCATTTTAACTACAAGCAAATTCCACATACTGCACATCTCCAGAGAGACGTTAGGTAGATGAAACATGCAGATGCAGAGAAGTGCAGATGTCTCAGCTCGATTCTGCTGCTGTCTAACCAATCAGCACCAACCACTTACAATAAGCCAACCAGCCTCCCTAAGCGAAGTACAGCTAGGGAGCAGCCGCGGCTCGCCTCGAGTGACTGTCTGATGTCCTCCCACACACTTACCCTACAGCCACAACAAAGGCCGTACCCTAATCGCACCAACTTCCCCTTCTTACCAGCTAATCCCCCTCAGAACTACAGCACTAGGCGCCAAGAAGTCACACATACTGTATGTTGACTCAAAAAGCCACCTTAGCTTGAGTTTCATGCCTGCTGGGGTGAACGTGATATGAAATAATTGCATACAGTCAGATGTCCATTAGGTTTGAGGAGATGATTGTAAAAAATGCAGAGAAGAAAGGCACCGTTTTTCTTTCAAAGAGAGATATTTCCAATCAAAAAGGCGAGGCATGATACCGCACACAGACACTGCCATGTGTGCACCATTAAAAAGGCCCCTACAGACAGAACAGTAAGTGCCGCAGTCAGATACCATTTGTTATTTCAGCGCACACTCACACATTCAGTCCAAAGAGAATAGAAGAATTGAAGGAAAAGCCTTTTCCATTTAACTTTTCCCACGGTCAGATAGACAGAAGAGTGTTGATGGACACTGCGGGGTTATCATGACACTCACACAGGAAATATGGTCAAGGAAACCCCATTAACAAACATTTCAACACATTCTGAGGCGTCTGCACCCACACATATTCAAGACATGATTTTTCCAGGAGCCTCAGTCGTCACAGATGTCTTTATTCAGAGGCAAGACATTTTTAAAAGGTGAATTCTATCCAAAACAGCCCTTTACTCAGCTTATATTAATCCCTTGACTGCAGCATCACAAAGCTGCTATAAAGAAGAGAAAACACAAGAAAGCCAAGTGTTAAAATTCATGGCTTCCATCCAGCCATTCAGTGAACCGCTTTCCGGACGATTTCTGCTTCTGTGTTTTTTCCACTTCTCCATCCAGCTATACGATGCTGCTAAAAATAGATGCGTGACTAATAAAAACACTTAGGATTTCAAGCCTGTTGCTGATTTTCAGCCATTTTGAGGCCAGGCCCTGTCTGCTCTATGGCACGTAAACGGAGCAGAGAAGCGCCAACTCTGATTAGTGAGTGCAGTAAACATGTACTAATGAATCCCGGGCTACAGCTGAGCCCCGCCAATAATGCACAGTGGCACCATTTATAGCTTCATTCAGTGTGTAGATAAGTTTAGCTGAGATATGGGCCATATGTGCAGGTTGGTCTCTCCCTGCTCACCATTATTCCACCAATGATGTCCCATACTGAAATGACAGGATCACCAAAAAGTTCAGAAACTTCACCATCCTCTCCTTAGTTTGGGGCCCTAGACAATCAGTAACTCTGATCACCCAAATGCAGCTCCGCACCATGGATGGATTACTGAATGGGCCTACTGAGCACAGGCCCAGGGGCCCAAAGTGTCAGGGAGTCTCCTGGCCTTCACTTACAAAATGATAAATGTCAAATTAACATGTACCAACCAGGAGGAGACTCAAAATGACCACAGAGAGACACAGCCTGACCACAAAGAGACAAAAAATAACCACAAAGAGACACAAAATGACTATAAAGCAACACAAAACAACAAAAGACACAAAATTACCTCACAAACCCAAATGGCTTAAAAAAGACACATAACTACCACAAGGAGACACAAAATGACCAAAAAGCAATACAAAATGACCTAAAATTACCTCAAAGAGACCCAAATGACTAAAAAGACACAAAATAACCACAAGGAGACGCAAAATGACTACAAAAGCGACACAAAACAAAAAGGAAACACAAAATGACCACAAGAAGACACAATACAAACACAAGGACAGACAAAATGACTAAAAAGCAACACAAAATAACCAAAAAAAAGACACAAATTTACCTAAAAGAGGCCCAAATGACTAAAATAAAAAAGACAGACAGATAAAAGACACTAAAATAACCACAAGAAGACACAAAATGACCACAAAGCAACACTAAACAACAACAAGGAGACACAAAATGACTAAAAAGTGACACAAAATTACCACAAAGAGACCCAAACAGCTAAATAAAGACACAAAATAACAACAAAAGC
>JAPZEB010000014.1:19061959-19077017 GCA_029783705.1 Chaetodon striatus | reverse complement strand
TCAAAGAGACCCAAACAGCTAAATAAAGACACAAAATAACAACAAAAGCAACACAAAACAAACATTAGGAGACACAAAACAACAACAAGGAGACACAAAACCACAAAAATATTAAAAACAATGACATGCAAAACCACCACAGAGTCTGTGTGTCTTGCTCCTGTGTAGAAGAGGTGGTGGGGTCCTTTGCATATCTATGCCCAGGGGCCTATTGTCTCATACTCCGCCCATGCTCCCCACTTACTGTTTCAGCCTCATGAGAGGTGGCTTATAGGAGCCTTAGCTGTTCATACAGTTTATATCATTTATTAATCCTACAGAGTACAATGGCATCTGTTCACTCCTTGGTCCACTAGCGCAGAACAAATTACAGCCCCAACTTTGAACATATGTTGTGCAGTTTGCATGCATATTGTACATGGAGGCGAGAGAGTGCTGTCCTTAATGCACACACACGAGGGTAATGTGCACATTTGTTGGCATGCAAAAAAACAGCACCTCAGAGCTACAAAGCGGTTTGACGTTGAATGGATTCACAGCCACTGAGCTGAAACGCCCATAGAAAATGGTTTTGACAATAAAAGTTTCGCTCATAGTCATATGATTTAATATGAAGCTACTTGGTCCAAATACCGCAGGTCCTGATTCAAAACTATGAAGTTATCATCGTATGTTTATATTTGGCCTGTGGTTGAATTACTCACTGAATTAATTGGCTCCTGATGAAGGTGTAACTCTGACTTCAGCTGCTGTACGTGACTGGTGGAGACAAATTTAGTGCTGAGTGCTCGTGCTGTGATACCAGCGTATCAAGGTGTGCGTGTGAAAAATGTTAAGTGAGGCAGCGAGGGTGTGAGCGAGAGAACGAGAGCTCTTAATTATTTCAACATTTATGGTAAGTTATTTTAATAGCTGCATGGTGTTGCGCATTATCTCTCTGGGCTGGTGTCGTATGTTTCCAGTTTGATCACAGACAGCGTGCCTCTGTGCTCTCTGACATCCTGTCACATGATTCAGTGACCGGTGTCTCTTTGACTGGCCTCATCTGTGGCGGGTGGAACATGGGATTGACTCAGTTTTCAAGGGATGTTTATGGTCTATGACTATGCCATGGTTTAAATTACAAAAGGGCAAATCCTACGCTGTGATTTCAGAATATTACTTCCAACAAGCCTCTGACACAGCATTTAGACCATGACAACATACTAACACACAAGACAAATGAGACATTGTTTGTGCAAGGTTGACTCCTTCTTTCCAGAGTAAAGCTGGAAAGTGTCCAAAATATGAAGGCTGGATCATGAATATGCTCAGTTAGTTTCATGCCAATTTGCCCTGTAAACTTTGATATGTCTTGTGTACATGGATGGATAACTGAAGCGGCGTACCAGGCACAGGTCCAGGGGCTCAAAATGTCAGGGCCTCTGACCTGTAAATATCACTCAGATTAACATATACTGACCAGCAAGACTCCAAATGACCACAAAGAGACAAAAAAACTGCAAAAAGACAAAAAAAAAAACAACTACAAAAATGGGCAAAACAACCTCAAGGAGATACAAAACAACTAAAAAGGATGAACATTGACCTCATACAGACACAAAACAACAACAACAAAAAGCAAAATGACCATGCAGAGACACAACATGACTACAACGACACATAAAACGACTACAAACAGGCACAAAATGACTACAATGAGACAAAACGACCAACAGAAGACACAAAACAACAAAATGATTCCTAACAAGTACAAAGAGACACAAAGGAACTACAAATAGACAAAATAACTCTAAAAAAGGGCAAAACAACCTTGAGAAGACAGAAAACAACTAAAGATTCACAAGATGACCTCAAAGAGAAACAAAACAACAACACAAAAAGCCAAAACAAACACGCAGAGACACAACACAGCACAAACAGCACAAAAAACAACTGCAAATAGACACAAAACAACTCTAAAAGAGGGCAAAACAACCTTGAGAAGACAGAAAACAACTATAAAGCTTCACAAAATGACCTCAAAGAGACACAAAATGACAAAAAAACAGACAAAATGACCAAAGAGACACAAAAAAAACACTCTGAAGAGGCACAGAATGACAAAGACCAGAAATGAGACACGAAATGACCAGAAAAAGACACAACATGACTACAACGAGACACAAAACCACAAAATGATTCATAGGAACTACAAAGAGATGCAAAGTAATAGAAAAGCGGCACAACCACCACAAAGTCTGTGTGCCTTCCTCCTATGTAGGAGAGGTGGTGGGGCCTTTTGCATATCTGTGCCCAGGGGCCTATTGTCTCATAATCCACCCATGCTTGTGTGCAATATCTCCCTGAAGTTGGCACTAGAGGAAATGTCATGGGGTCATTAAAATCATTAACACTCATTCTCTGATGAGCATGAGTACACAAAGCGAAGATTGTGGAAATCCCCAACATATAATGTAAGGTCAATGTAACAGGTCAAACTGGGTCACCCTCACATTCCAGGCAAAGTCAGGGCAAAGCTTCTTGTCTCAGGTACATGCAGACTGTCAGACATTAGAATAACGTGGGAAAGAAAAGTGGAAGTCCAGATGACCGTCTCTCCCGGCTCATGCTAATCTCTCACAGTTTAACTGACAAACTATTATCAGACTATGGCCGTTTGTTTACAATACACTGCCTTCAAGGCCCAGGAGGCGGTTTGGATTATCAGCTCAGAAGCATCCTGCATATGGGTTTCAGCACACATATCATATAACTAATATCAGACTCGGAGCTGCAGCCGCCATGCGAGCAGTAATCCTGGTGAGACATACAGCTGCACTGGTTCAAGTCATTCAGCTTTATCACACAGTCAGGACTGTGGCACCAAATACTCCGACTATAACCACTACCTCCTAGTTCAGTTGGTTTTTACCTTCTATGACTGTTTCAATATTCACTGTTGGGTAATTACAGACATGTGTGACTTTAATATACTTAACCCTCACCTACAGTATTACTATAGTTAGCTTTTATATACATGTCCTGAAAGGGACAGTTCACCTCTAGATCGAAAATACATATTTTTCCTCTAACATAGTGCTAGTTATCAGTCTGGATCATTTGGTGTGAGTTGCTGAGTGTTGGAGATGTCGGCCGTAGAGATGTCTGCCTTCGCTCGAATATAATTGAACTAGATGGCACCTGCCTTGTGGTGCTGAGAGTGCAAAAAGAACTACATTTGAAAAACTCAACAGCAGTGTCTGACCTGGTTACTCAAGATATTTTCTTTCTACCGAACTACACCTGCTAGTTGTATCCTCACTTTAAGAGCAGCATGCATCTCCTCATGGATGAGAAGCTCGTGCTTGTGACAGTGCCACATTACTTAGCAAGCTCTTTGATGCTAGGTGAGCTAGAAGTGTGCGATGATACGTTTAGCAGGTGTAGTTCAATAGAAAGAAAATACCTCCTACATGAAACTGCTCACAACAAGATCTGTGGGTTAACTTGAGCAACTGGGTCATGATTTTTTTGAAAGAAACATTGCTGTTTAGTTTTTTAAATGTATTTTTTTGAGCACCACATGCCGAGTGCCATCTACTTCCATTATATGTATGAGAAGGCAGACATCTCTACAACTGATATCTCCAACACTCAGCAACTCACATCAAAACAAACTAGACTGATAAACAGCACTACACGTATGAAGAAAAATATGTATTTTTGATCTGGAGATGAACTGTCCCTTTAAATGCACTTCCTCTCTTGACATGCATACATTTTCTACACTGATTAGTGCATTTAAAAGGATTTTTGCTGCATTTATATTCCATATCATTGCATCACTGCAGATTTTAAAGAGTGTGTTGGTCTCATGGTGTCACTATATGACTCAAATATCAAAATAGGGACTTATCTGTCTTTATTTTTTATGTTTCTGTTTAAGTATGTAGATCCTGCCAGGTCTATTCTCCACATGGAAGGCTGACAGTCAGATATCTTATCAATTTCCTCCAGTTTAGAGGCTTCAAACAGCGCAACCAGATAGTGAGAGCAACTTGAAAGCCTTACAGCAAGACATCAAACAGATAGGAAAGGTGCATGTATGATAACATTGCTGTTTTTTGTTTTTTTTTACTACCATGACTTCAGCGTTTCTAGACATGTTTCTCTGCTGGAGACTGTTTCTCATCTACCAACAAACCTAGTGGCACTGTGTGTATTTCTAAGGAATGCTCCTTTAATATTAGGTTTTTAATCATGACAACCGACTTGTTGTTTTTCTGGGCAGGTCTGCATACAAAACCACAGCATCCTGGTTCTGAAATACCTCCATCTCCGCACATCCGCGTCTCCTGACACACACAACACACACATCCATCCATGCCGTCCATCCATCCCTGCACACGGTCTGAGGAGAGGAAACCAATGTGGGGACAGAAAAAAAAACAGCCTTACCGTGATTGTCTTCATCCATGTTGATTGTAGTAGTGACAGGGCAGTCCGACGGGAAGGTGTGTCCGGTGGAAAATGTATTTAGAGTGTTTTTCAGCGGGATTTCTGTGTGTTTTCCCCGCTGACAGACAGTCCGGCGTGTTGACAGGCAGATGAAGTGGAGCGGGCTGGTGCCAAGATGTCAGCGGCGGAAATAATATAAAAAGAGACAGAAAAACAAGCCGCAGTCTGGGGGGAAATTAAAGGGAGGTCCGTAATTGTACAGGGGATATTTCAGAGGTGTCTGACCCGGCGCGTCTGCCTCCTCTCTGCTCCATCCTCAGCTGCTCCGTCTGCATTCACATTAGCTACACTGCAACCACGGCGACGTCATTAAGCCCCGCCCCTGCTAATAACACCCCCACACTAAACACACACACACACACACACATTAAATGTAGTTCAATTTAAATATATTGAATCTAAAAATACTGTAAACAGCCTATAAAATACCAACCATGCTTAACTATGTAATTGTACAATTTCAACAGATTGCTAAAACACCCAAAATTTCCAGAAACACACTGAGGGCCCAGAAAGTATGTAGACCTTCTACTTAAAGCAGATTCAAGGAGTTTTATACTGGCTATGAATTTGTCTCAGTTAAATACTGATGCTTCAATATGACCTGCATAAGCAAATGAGATTATTTCTATACAGGTATTCTTAATGTCTTTCCCTGGGTCAGGTCCCCTTCCCAAGGTCGCCCATCTGAGTGTGAGCTATCCTCCATTAACACCAGAACTTTTTACACAGAGACTGCGTGATAGGGCTGCTATGAAGTCCCTTCATTACGTCGCCTTTGCTTTTGTACACAGAACCAAACAACCAGCACATTCTTACTCCGACATCGACACATATCGACTTTTGGTCATGGACGTTCCATGTCCAGATACAACGTGAAAGGTACCCTGGGTGCGTTGGTTGTTGACATTCTGGGACATCGTGTCAAGTTGTGCCTGTTACATGCATTGTCTTCTTTCAAAATACATTTGTGGTTGGGTTTACGCAACAAAAGCACGGTTGGGTTTGGGAAGAAGTTACAGGTTTGGCTTTATAATCTTTCGGGACATGAACCTGTTCTCCTAGGTGAAAGGCGGTGTTTGTTGTACCCATCCACCACCTCTCCCTCCTACCCTACTCAGACTTTTGCCGCCTTAACTTTTGTTTTTAGCTTACTGAGTTTCCCCCTGACACTGCCGAGCTCCATTAAACTAAATCGGTGACTGGCTACGTATCATGCCAACGTCAAAGGACAGCTTTTTTATATCACTATCTGACGCCGAAAGACACTGCCCAAGCACCAAGTTTCGATGACTTCAGAGTGAGATCAGATTGACACAACACTGGCATCATGCCGCCCCAGTATATGGTTTCAAGTAGCATGCCAGCATCCTGTGAACAAAAGAGGCGTGATGCTATCAAAATAGCATCAGCCTGTAGTGTGACATACAACATAAGTGTCAGCCATGCTTGCTAAACAATAAAATGGCACTGACATGGCAATAACAATCATTTACCATCCCTGCTCTATGGCAGCTGATCTCATCCTCTGCCCGAAGGGTAAGCAGCTCCCGGACCTCACTGTCTCCCCAATTTGTGGACATTTTCTGCTGTCATTCTTCGTCTTTGAGTTAGCTGCTGACTGCTTCCAGCTGCTTAAAAATCTCCCAGTGGAAGGTTGCACACATAACATGTCACGAAAAAGTCACACCCATCCTGTCCGTGGTCCCATCCTGCCAGCTGTCCATTTTACAAGGACATTGATTTGGTGCTGCTACAACCTCCGCTGCCAGCTTACAGGCGAGACAACTCTGTCCCCTTTTTCCGCAATTGTGCCTTTTACAAACAACAGCAAGGTGAAATAATGCTGCAACATTTCTGCTTTGAACAGGCAATGTAAAAGGCGCACTGTGTCCGTTGTTAGCACTGCACTGCGAGCCGCCACCATTTTGGCTCAACCACCCTCATGTTTGCATGTGACATCCAAGGCAAGAGCTTTGTGTATATGAAAGCTCCAGCCTTCAACCAAATTTCACAAAAACTGTGGCAGTAGTCTTTCTGTAATCCTGCTGACAAACAGCTGCACAAACAACACCAAAAACATGACCTCCTTGGCGGAGGTAATTAAGTTGTTAGTGGGGTCATGCTTCCTCATTTTTTGTCATTTGACTTTCAGTTGTTGAGTTCAAAAACATCAGAGTCCAGAGGCGCACGCTCTAAGTAAACATGTCATAAACAACAGTTTTACCATTGTATCTAATCAACATATTTTGACGTTAAACATAAAGCTGAGAATTATTATAAATAGATTTCACAGAGCAACTGCGTAGGTGCATTTTGCATTTGTCCCCAATTATTTTCAATTTCAATTTCCATCTGCAACGCACAGACTCTCTACAAAGCACTAGACTTCCAGCCTGGGTTTAGTTACTCTTTAAGGTCAGAGGAAAAGCTCCTCAAATTCAGTCAAGGGTTGAACTCCTTAATCAATAACGTGAAGGGAAACTGATAAGCACAGGAAACATGTCAGGGTTGCCTTTTGTTTTTGTTTTTGTATTGCAGATTGGATTTAGTTGTTTTACTTCTCAGGCCACTTTGTACATGGGTGTACATTCACATTAAATAATGTGATGACTTAACACTGTGACACTTTGTTTAACATTATTGATTTATACATAAGTATTTCTAATTTTATGATTTGCTTCATTTATAATCCACACTGTCAGTGAACCGCTTCAAAAAGCCTTCCTAAACACGCCTCTAAAAGTGTACACATGTCAACAGTACTTCTCTTATTCTGACCTCATGCATTCGCCTCACTTTCCTTTTTAGTGACGCAGGCATGAGGACACCTTTGAAAGCCAAAGGAATCCACCATGGACACTTCCTGTCTGTCCCCCGCCCATGTGAGCTCATGCCTCACTGAGGCTTTTCCAGGGAAGATCTCGACCACACCAGCAGTGATGTACAGCAGAGAGGAAGATGAAGGCAGGACCCAGCATGTGGTCCAGAGTTCAGGAAGGGAGGTGTGCTGATGACTCTTTGTGTAGGGGGACAATAGAGGAAAGTTACAGGAAAGGAAGTGATGTGATCAGCCTGCCCACCTCAACCCTGACTATATTATGAAATCTGAACTGACCTGTGTCATTTCACTACCAGTGATAGAGTACAGTTACTCAATTACAATTTTGAGTATTTCCATGGTTATGGTGCTTGATACTTCAACTCCACTATAATCTAGAGGGAAACGTTGCACTTAAACAAACTTAATTTAGATATACACCATGGGAACATAATGGAAATAACAAATATTTTTAAAGGGACAGTTCACCCCTAAATCAAAAATACATATTTTCCCCTACCTGTAGTGCTATTTATCAGTCTAGACTGTTTGGTGTGAGTTGCTGAGTGCTGGAGATATCAGCTATAGAGATGTCTGCCTTTTCTCCAGCATAATGTAAGTAGATGGCACTAAGATTTTGGTGCTCAAAGCACCAAAAATACATTTGAAAAACTAAACAGCAATGTCTCTTTCCAGAAATCATGACCTGGTTACTCAAGATAATTCACAGACCTTGTTGTGAGCAGTTTCATGTAGGAACTATTTTCTTTTTATCGAACTACACCTGCTAACCATATCACTATCTCACAAGTGACTAAGTTGCTTTCCTGGGGGCCTTGCTGTAACGTTAGCTAGCACAGTGGTGCTATTAGCTAGCAGTAGATACAAACTTCCCTCTGCAAAGTGATACTGTTTGTGGGTGTAGTTCAGTAGAAAGAAAACAGTTCCTACATGAAACTTCTCACTCTAGGTCCATAATATTTAAGAGAAGGCAGACATCTCTACTGTATATTTTCCAGGCTTTTAAAAAGCTCCATGGATGCTGCAATAGCAGCAGGAGGCTGCTAATGTAGTGTCCTGTTTCTGTGTTTTGCTACCATTCAGCTGAAAAGTTCAATTTTCTGTTTGGCAAGTCGTACACACATAGAGAGGAGACAGCACCACTACACATCAATATTAGACCCAACTCAGCTCTGGTTTTTCTTTCACTTTTTACAGCACAGTGCTCATATGTTGGTTTGAGTGACACTTTAAACTCATTTATTGATCAATTATTATTCTAAGGGGCCAGTTTTAACATGTGAGTGTGTGATAGACCATAAGCATGCAGCCACAGTCTGATCACTGCTGTAAATTACACAGGCAGGGTTTGAATTGGTTGGATTTTCGTTATGTTTATGCAAAGCTTGAACTGTTACGCAACAAGTCTGGAAACTGGTACACTAATCCCACCCTTACTTTCCTTTCTGTGGTACAAATCTCTGTGCACCTCTCCTGCTTTGAAAGTCCACCTGCTCGCAGCACAGCCACGCTGACATAACTGATGTATGAATCCATTGTTTTATACACCAGGAATGACCTCAGTGTTACTGGAATGAGTAAAGCATGAATACACACACATTTCCAATCAGTGTAAATTTGCTCATGATATAATTTACTTATAGCTTGTCAAGTATGGGTTTTTTTTGACAAAAATAATAGACAAAAAAAAGGTAAAGTGATGTTTCTTTTTGTCGTTGAACATTACTTGTTGTAAGGGTTTGAACTGAAGGTTCCTTGAGGTTAAACAGATTACATTGCATGTTCTTGACATACTTTTAACACTACGCACAGTATACTATGATACGGTATGTTCAATAAACCAGCCTGTAATGCTCAAATGATCAAATGACCAAAGCTCAAAGAATCAGTGTGGTTTAATTACCTTTAAGTATGAATTAGTTCAGTCTCATAAAAGACTATCAGTCTTATGATCTGATCACATGTTACTGTTACAAACTGCTGCTCTCTCCAGGGACATGAGGATGACGTCGCTTTCCTGCATTTCCTCATAAATGTCTCCTGGTTAAATGTTCTGTTCCAAATGGATGACAGCGCACTGTAAAACCAACTCTCGTTCCTAAAATAGAAATTGAATAGTCTCACATGTTTTTTTCCCCTCAAAAGCTCCAGGCATAAACAAATACTGACTCCACTTCATTGGTAGTTACAATTATTGCGGCATGTTCCCATAAATACCTCCACACACACCCTCAAAGGCCCGCCTGCAGCCAGGATCCAAACAGAGTGGGCTTCATATTTACTGAAAAACGTGATGATTGGTCACTTGACATCTTCATTATCTCCCATCTCTCTTTTTCTATCTATAGTCTATGATATTTCTGCCAGTATGTCTCCCTGAAACGCTCACAAAAAGTATGAAAAGTGAAAAAAATGAAGGCTGAGAGTTTTGGAAATAATCCTGTGTTTAGCGCAGATGTCTGGACCAGCACAGGAAGAGGCTCCATTTCCAGTTTCTGTGGAACCAGAAAGGGTGGAGTCCTGCAAGAGCTCTCTCCATGCTACAATTCAATTATTTTCCTCTAATCAATGAAACACTGGAGGTAATTAATCTGTGGTTCACAATGGGAACAGTGTTTAGTAGGATTAGGAACATTTGGAAATGAAGCATTTTGTCTCCCAAATGAACCAAGACATGTTTCAGCAAAAATAATAG
The DNA here is from genome assembly GCA_029783705.1 of Chaetodon striatus. NCBI lineage: Eukaryota > Metazoa > Chordata > Actinopteri > Chaetodontiformes > Chaetodontidae > Chaetodon > Chaetodon striatus. The sequence goes on along the minus strand of JAPZEB010000014.1, from coordinate 19,066,980 downwards.
AAGACACGATGCAAGAGTCAGCCTCTGCTTGGCTCAGCCTCTCTGATTAATTTCTGACCCATAAACTTGGCCTCAGTCTGACATCATTTTTGCCTGCACTAAAATGTAGTTATATTTATTTTTCCACATTTACAAGCCAGCAGAAAAAAACAGAACTTTGGATGGATGCACTCCATATTTTACTGGAAGCGGGTTCCTACAAGGCAGCATATGTCAGCCACAATAAACCATCTCATGTGCAGCACCAGGGACCGGATGGACTGACCTCGAGCCCTGCTGAGTGGTCACGGACGACCGTGTGCGTGTGCTGCAGTCTGATTACAGCTAGGCACATATACATTATGTATGCATTCATGTGAGAACTAGAGACCATCTTGCAATTAAAGAGAATTTCAGCCAGAGACGTAAAGTGGAGGAGCCAATGGTCCTACTTTCCTACTCTGACACCCTTGCTTGGTCGTCACTATAAACTCAACCTGTAAAGTTTCTTTGAGCCAGGGGCGTAAAATGGGGAGCCGATAGCCTCTTCCCTTCCTCCTATCCACGTACTTCTGGCCCCCTTGCTCAGACCACACCCATCTTTCGAAACTCAGCTACAAAGTTATCGCACTGACAAAATCTGTACACAGACAGAAAGACATACAAACACTAAAATACTCAAAACAGCTTCAATGGTAGTTCAAACCACAATTTGTGTCACCAGGACCACATCTCGCCACGCAGACACACAAATGCAGACTCGCGGGGTGAAAATAGTACCAGCCATTGTAACGTTGTTGCGGCTGGTAACTCTTTGGTTAGGCTGATATATCTTTGATTAGAAAAATTAAGCAGATAATTGGATAAAATCATAATTTTATTTATTTTTACAATGATATTCTGCACAGAAACCTGGTTCTGTTTACCACACCTTATGCAAACACAACACATGTAGTGTCTGAGTATATGAAAAAAGTCTCTGTGATCAAATGGTCAGAAATCCTGTGTCTATCCTGTGTCGTTCATTGACTCAATGGAAAGTGTAAGAGAATTCATAAGGACTTAGGAAAAGACAAAACTGCCCCAGGAGAATCCGACTGACTTGAGTCATGAATTCACTGACTTGACACTCGACTTTATAAAGTCAAAAAAGACTTGCAACTTGACTTGGACTTTAACACCCGTGACTTGTGACTTAAGTTGGACTTGAGTCTTTTGACTTGAAAACACTTGATACTTGCCCCCAAACCCAAAGATTAAAAGTATATAAGTGTACCATGAATCTATTAATTTCCTTTTATTTCCTGAAATAACTTACGTTAACAATATTAATTCATGGAAAAGCGACACTTGATTCCCCAGATCCACTTTATTTGAACCGATTTGACAGCATTCAATCAAGTAGCTGAAGAGAACCCTGAAGAACCAATGTTAATATTACATGGCACCAATTGGAAAAAAATATTAAGATAATTTCGTTCACATAGATAAAACTTTGCGGTGATCAACAAAGAACAAATTGCAGTGTGCAAAACATTTTGAAAATTACAGACAGAGACGCAACAACTTTAAACAAATTTGTTTCAACAAATAAATTTAAGTTTTAAAATGCATTTATGAGTTTTATTAATTTAATATGTGATTACTCTGTTGTTAATTACATCAAAGTTGGTGAAGAGTGCATTATAACTTGTTTAGGATTCGTAACTTAAAGTTTAGGACTTGGGACTTGTCAGTCTTGACTTCAGACTTGATTTGGGATTGAGTGCAAAGACTTGAGACTTACTTGTGACTTGCAAAACAAAGACTTAGTCCCACCGTTGGAAATAATGCAATGGCGGATGTTATTGACGAGGGGGTCACTTGAAATGTTGCTGCCGTAAGGAATTGTGGGACGGCATTATCTCCTTTCCTTTCCTAAAAGGTGGCCCAGTGTACCCAATGCCAGATAAGAAAGGAAGCAGTGAAGCATTTTTCCTGAATATTTAGAGAATTAAATAGCTCTTATCATGGCTGCCACCGGGATACTTGTGGGTAATTTCACTGAATTAGGAACTTTCGTAAGCAAAAAAAGACTATTCCATGTTATAGCAGCCTATGAGTCTACAGCCATGCTAGCAGCTAAATGCTAAATGAAAATGTAATGTCCCCCATCTTAGTTTAGTGTGCTTGCATGCTAACATTTGCTAATTAGCACTAAAGACAAAGTACAACAGAGGCTATGGGAATAGCTAATGTATTGGTAAAGACATGTACTCTCTGACTATGACGAGTCTCACTTTATCTTCACTGAGAAAAACATTTTGCTGTGCTGTCACACTTCAGATTATACCCAACAGCAAGAGCACACAACAAGTTCTGTCCTCTGGAGGCTGTGGACAAGCTCTCTGGGAAATGTGGAAGATGATGATCTTAAGGGAGATTAGGCACACCAAAAAAGTAAATTACAACAATTCAATCAAAATTGGAATGTCAGCGAACAAAAACTACCATTTAGTCCACAAAGAGACACATACAGTGGACGGTTTCCACACTGCACCTCTTATGTGTGGCCTTTTTTTTGTCTGTCCTCCCGACAGGCTCTTGCAAAATGTTATGCTCTGAACTTTTGTCGCACTCATAAAGGAAATGACCCTGCGCTGTGTGGGAGCGGATTCATTCAGCGCATCTCTTGGCTGCAGTTGTTCAGCAGCAACGTTGCAAGCAAGTAACCTGCTTCATGACCCATACTGTTATAATGAGGTAGATGTTGAGCCGTACAGCTACACAGTGGCAGTCATCTGTATTAGAGTCTGATTTATTTTTGATTGAGACAGACTGCTTATTCAAAGTCTACTCAGCCCTCCAACATGTTTGCTTAGCATGTAGTGAAATACATAGAGATCTTCATGTTAAAGCACTAAAATAACATGCTGTATTTATCTGGATTTTGTTAAGCAATAAGGCTGAGTCAGCTACACTTGGTTTAGTACCATTTTGTGTGTCACTGAGACTCTACTACCAGGAATGATTGTGTACGATGGCGTCAAGGCTCCTTTGGAAATACGTTTATTGTTGTATAAATACTTAAAGCTGGGACTCCAGGGGATGGTTCGTTTACATTTTAGCCTGCCGGGCTCTGTTTTGAGGAATTCCTGATCCTGTGAAAACCATCTGCAATAGTCCCACACACATTCCTGCTAATACAAACACACAAGTAACGTGACACACTTCCTTTCTCACAATGGCTGAGAGAGCGAAGCAGGCGATGTCAGAAGAGAACGGAAGAGAAACTGGAGGAAAAAGAAACGCACAAACACACAGAAAATGAGAGGGAGGACAAAGGAAACACGTGGGACATCTTTCCCAAAGTGCTGCCATTTGGCTGGAAACTTCCCATCACATCCACAACAGCAGCATGTGACTCAGCTCACTGCTCTGGTATATCTGATTGAATCTGATTGCAGAAATGACTCATAGCTGATTGTTAGCACGTCATCAGAAAAAAATATCTCAGCGAAAAGATGGGACTGGACACAAGTAATCATACGGAAGTCCCCTTTCATCTGATGATCAAAGCTCCGTGTGTGCTGTCACTGCTCATGCAAAGTTTATTTTTAGGGAGCTTCAACATCATACTGCCACTGGCTAATAAACAAGCTGCACAAAGCTGCCTGAATCCAATCTGAAGCTAACTATACATCTTTCTGTCACAGCTAAACATGCAGTCAAATGCTGGGGGCTTGTAGGGATCATCTAGAGGCAGAATGAGAATAAATTAATTTCCATTGCTGAGACATTTTCAGATGGAATTTGTTGTATTGTGCAGCTGTACATGCAGACTTAACACAAGAGTAAAGAATATTTCTGTGTATTTATGAGTGTATATGTGTGGTGAGTGGGGTTGGGTATTGTTACTTACGGCCTGTGGGCCTCCAACTATTTTCTAATTCACAATGAAAATGAATCTACACTGGGGATTGTGTTTGGACTTTGAATATGAATAAGGTGCCAGAGCACATAAAAAGCACCAAGATAGCATTTGTTCATCAAAAAAAGTACCATTGTAGGGATAACGTGCCGAGCTAAGCCTGAATGTCCTCAAATCCTAGAAGTTAAAGGCTCTGTATGCAATATTCAGAGAGTTAATATAGCAGCAAACCACTATTTGCTGTGTAAAGATATAGTGGCGTAATGGTGTCCTGAGCGGAGAATGAGGTCACGCTCTGTGGGTTTTGTAATCTGAACTTCTCTGTGGTTTGTTGTAATGAGCCGACCTGGCCGTGTGTGCATGTTAGTGCATGATTGTATCCCACTGACCCGTTCATCACAGCCACATGGCAGTGTGCTCACTCAGTGGTTTCCACTGATATGTGGGCAGTGTTGTCACAGAGACAAAGCTCCCACCTTACGGTTCCCCCTGGTTAGCACCATTAGCTCTGTCAGCACTGTTGCTATGGTTTACCATTGTTTGTGGACTTAGCACTGTTAGCTGCTAGCTGCAAAGCCACCTCCATATTTTGAACTGTTTCCAGACAGCTCTGTTTCCTGCTTTGAATTTCACATTGAGCATCCTGAGCAGAAAATGAAGTCACGTGTGTTTTGTAATCTGATCTTCTCTGTGGTTTGTTGTGCTAAGCATCTCTGGTTGTGTGTGCATATTAATGCATGTGTGTATCCCACTGGCCAGCTCATCACAACCACTTTGCACTTTGCTCATACAGCAGTTATCACTGATATGTGGATGTTGTTGTCGCAGAACCGTAGCACCCACAAAATGGCTCCCCACTGGTTAACACTTTTGTTAAGCACGGCATATAGAGTTAGCACTGTTAGCTGTTAACCACCAGCCACCAGCTTAGCCACCTCCATGTTGAGAACATGTCCAGACAACTCATACTCTCTGAATGTCGCGAAAAGTGCCTTTGAGTTAAAGGATAAGTCCGGTATTTTGCACTTTGAGCCCCATTCCTGAGTTGTTTATGATGAAATAGAGTAGTTAAGACAAAAATCTTGATGATTGCTCCTTCTCTGAGAATTTGAGAGAATTTAGCTTTACCCGG
>JAPZEB010000014.1:19048339-19061859 GCA_029783705.1 Chaetodon striatus | reverse complement strand
TAGCCGAGAATGACCAAACCAAACACTGGCTCTAGAGAGGGCCTTCTCATTTTAACATTGCTGTCTCCAACCCCAACGCTAGATAGCTACAACCAGCGACTGGTAAGCTAAGCTTAGCTTAAATACTGGAAATAGGGTAAAACCAAGTGTCAGCCTCAGAGGCTGAATAATGAAGCCAACATGGAGGTGCCAAAAACTGCAGTTCCTCGAACAGCCACTTGGGGCTGGCTCCAAGAATGGGTAAATCCTCACCGACTCTCATGCTAAAATGCCCAACTTTACAGCAGAAATAAACATGTTTAGCCTGGTACAAAAACGATTTTGGTCTTTATAGTTAATTTCCCTGTTTATAACAGCTGTACAGGGGTGAATTTTTATCTAACACACCTGTTTGCAGTTTATTACGGCTTGAAGTTATACATAATTTAAGGTATGGCCGCTTTGAGAATCAGACTGTCTGCAAGGCGTAAACTAAACTAGCTCTAGCTATATATTTGCTGCACAGATATAAGATTATAAGTAACTTTATAACACAAAAATGATGCATGTTTGGGTTATATTGTGTTGACAGACAGTGAAAGCAGTATTTTTAGCTGTAAAAGTAGTCTGACAAGAAACACTTTGAAATGCTTTTTCAAACAAAATTAACAGAATTTAATCACCATTACAAAGCTTTGAAGAGGCCAAATCATCTGTAGCCAGACTGTAGTCAGGTGTACTGAAACAATAAATGCTAAATTAATATGTAGTAGAACAGCCTGGAAAGTAACAAGAACAAATGGCAGACACAAACATGTTGCAATGAAATGACTAACTAGTCAAAATGTGGTACTAACCACCAGTAATATGTTGGGTAAATACAGTAGAGTAGATGGGTTTGTGCTATTTTGGATGCCACCAGCTCATGCAGTCTGATATGACTCATGCAGTCTGATATGACTATTGAAAAGTCCAGTGTCTGTGAAACTCATTCAAACATACTAAATTCTAAAATATGTTTGGGAAGGTTTCTGGAGATGCGTGAATACTGCCTCATAGCAGATTCCCCCTGTAATGTCTTTTCTCAGTTTGACATCCTGAGGTCCCCACAGTGGGACTCCACTGTGTTTTACAGCTTCCCTGAAGCGCGGGCGACAGGCCTGTTTATCCTTCATTAATCTCTCTCCTCTGCTTTTACCCCCCACTTAATGGTGACGCTTATCCCATTAATGTGTTGTTTGCTGGAAAAACCCTCCAATAAGATAATCCAGACTCAAGGTTACTAATGTATGTGTGTGTGTATCTACTCAGTGTGTCGACTGTGTGTTACAGTGAGTGGTTGCCATGGAGTCAGTGAATAATTGATGAAATAAGAAATAAAACCATTATAAAGATGATGCATGAGACTTTAGTGACAGCGGAAAAAATGCAATTAAAGATACACGTGTGTGTGTGTGTGTGTATGTGTGTGTGTTTGTGTGTTTGTGTGTGTGTGTGTGTGTGTGTGTGTGTTCGGTGTTTGCAGGTATTTTTGGCAATAAAGATTTGGACAGGCTCATGGACTGCTGCTTGATAGTAAAATTGTAAAATGCTGCCCTCTAGTGTTCACACACTAAACTGCACTGATTGTTTTTACATGTACAAGGCAGAAGCAAATGGTAGAAGTATCCAGATCTGTTTCTTCAGTAAAAGTAGCCCATCACAATATGCAAATACTCCAATAAAATACTCCAGTACAAGTAAAAGACCTGCATTGAAAAAGGGCTATAACCACAGAAGTGGTAAAGTAATGAAGTAATGAAATAGTGACAGTAAAAACACTATAGTGTTATTTGAGTATGTTGAAATTTTTGGGGATGTGTGCCCCACAGGAAATATTGTAATTACTGTCTAAATGTAAAGGTACAAAAGTATTATGAGGAAAATATGCTTAACGTATCAAAAATAAAGTGACTAATTTTTGTCAAGTGTCTCTTTTCAGTGTTAATAAAATATAAATAATATGTTATTGTGCTATTAATATAAATACAAATGATTCTGCAGCTTGTTAATGTGGGGCTTATTTAATCCCTTTATAAACTCTGGAAAGTTTAGCCGAACCTATAAAAATGCATTATATTTTATAATATGATCATATGTTTTGTATTCAGAATCTTAATTTGACACAATAACCAGTAACTAAAGGTGTCAGATAGCCTCAGTGTAGTGTAAATGTAAGACATAAAACTAATATTCCCTCTGAAATGTATTGGAGTAAAAGTATTTTTAAAAAGAAAATAATAAACTACAGTACAATTACCTCAGAGCTGTACAGTTGTAATGGAGTGAAGTAACTTTTTACCACTGACTTTTTAATTACGCTATTTATTTTTCAGAGCATTCATTTGAGATCTTACTCTTTTCTACTCCATGAATTATGAGGAAATCCTTAAAATTGAGAATAAAATAAAGATTTAACATTGCTCTATTGATATGACCAGAAGTAAATGTAATCATATGAGCCAGTGCTTTGTTTTGTCATTCACACTTCACACATCCAGACTCAGTTCTGTTAATATGGGAATATCTGTTACAAAAAGTGTCATTCACACCAACCAATGGAGAAAATAAAATCTATTTATTCACTTCAAAGTGTGAGGTACCTGTACATTTTTTCTGCTTCTACCCGACTACATTTCAGAGGAAGCCATTGACTTTACTGAATTTATTTGACAGCTAAAGCTTCACCTCGACCTGCTGCAACTATTGCTGCATTATTAATAATCATCCAGTGATATAAAATATAATTATGTGGGTTACTTTCCTGCATTGTACCTCACAAACACAAGATTTGTAGTATTTTTACATTGTCGTATTGCAGTTTTTACTGTGAATATTACTTTCACCTCTGCATTTAACAAACTAGGTGCCTACCTCGGAGTCGTTTTTCCTACCTGACACTGGTTTTTCTTCTTTGAGGGGAGACACTACAGGTGAAACGTTTTTTGTTTTTTTTCCATGCACTGATAAATTTCAAATTTTGGGCTATTTTGCCTCCATACCATGTCTTCTTTCGGACCAGTGGAAGAAAATACCTAAAATACACTTTTAAGTTTATGTGAAGCATCCATGTTTTAGAATTTGTAGCTTCTTTGAGGCAACATTAACATTTGAGTCATTGTCAGCTGCCATGGATACATATGAGTCTGGACCGACATGGATGTAAACTGTAAACGCAAGTTGACTGTTTCACAGAGCTATGCAACCACGAGGCAGTAATTGTAGATTTCTCATACTCTGAGCCAGAATTCTTAATTTCAGTAGCACCTACATACACCAGACTTTCCACTTTTAATCCTACCTATATTCTGAAGGTTATTACAGAGGGGTTTGTTTATTTATCATCCATACCCTGACTTATATAACGTTTTATTCCTGAACACATTGTGAAAAGGGCTTTTTAGGAAGAGACTGCTGACATTATTATGTGATATATGGAGTGATACAAAGAGATAATCCAGAATTCCCTCAGTAAAAAACTTTGACTCTGATATGCCAACAAAATGAAACAAGAAGTTTGCTCCTGACTTTATGAAATGTTCAGAAATCAATGCAAATTCAAATACATGATGCTTCATATGCGTATCTAAACACTGTAAGGGACTGTATGTTATTAATGAGGAGGCAGAGGTTGTGCAAAAAGGGGGAGGCATGTCAAATAAGTTTTTAAACACTGGGGAGGGACTTATATTTTTTTAATTTTGGTTTATTGTTGGGTTTTTAATTTTCCAATGGTCCTTGGATACATCATGTGCAATGAACTCTTCCATCAGAAAAAAAACAAAAACAAACCCAGAACCAAATCTGAGCATAAAATAGTGATATTTCATCAATCACCTTATTCTGTGTCTTATTTGAAATTTGGCAAAAAATAAAGCATCTGCACTAGCTAACCAACATGCATGACAAGAGTGAAAAACCAAGGCTTATTTTTCAACTCCAGGAATATGCCTTCAACTTTTAAATTTCAAACATCAGAGAATTAGTTTTAAACATCTAATTTATGGTGGAGGGAGGGTCATGAATTTTCCACCAGTCACTCAAATTGGCTCTTTGAAAAATATTTGTAACTTCGGGGAGGGTCAGAATAAAAAAAAATCTAGGCCACCCCTTCCTCTGATAAGCAAAGAGCAGTCCACTAATACAAAAAATAATAGTAAGTGTCATGATGTATGCAATAAACTGGGGCATGTTCCTGTTGTGACCACTAGGTGTCAGAGTTTGACCGTGCTGCTGTGACCGGATATGACTTGCAGGGATCTCGGAGCTGCAGCTTCCAAAGTGTGGGCGTTTTTTCCCCCTCAATCTTGACTCCAGAGTTTTTTTCCTGGGTGTTGCCTGCCTGGATGTCTGGACAACAACTTTGGAGTTTCACCGGGTGTTGCCTGAGAATAACCGTCAAACCGGATAATTTCTACAACGACGACTATTAACCAACTTTTTGGACCGCGGTCAAGGCCCCCTCACTTTGTTTACGTTGTACTTTAACCGACACCGGACTGGTTTTATTTTAGCCGCCGTTAGCTAGCTAAGCTAACTGAGCTCGAGCTGCTGGGTTGCTAGCGACAGAGGCGTCCGATGCAGGCCATTAAGTGTGTGGTGGTGGGGGACGGGTAAGTTAAACCATCGCTTTTAACCTTTAATTTACCTCCAAAACGTCCCGGTTTGACTCGTATGGTAACGGTTAGGAGCTAACATAGCGGTTTTCGTTGACCCAGTTACCAACAGTTGTCTAGCAGCTAACAAGCCTCAGATAACATGCCAAGTTGAGCGACAGCTGTTGTTGTGCCTGCTCTCCAGTCCAGCTGGGTCAGACAGATTTATCTACATGCTCCGGTTAGGTGTGACTGAATGGGTCACAGCATGTCATTTATTACTCATGACGCAGGCTGCCATGTCGACACATCTCACAGCTCGTCCTATATAGAAGTTTTTGCGTTGTAGTTTATTAAATCATGTTAAATTTGTTGTGTACACTTTGCATGTTTGTCATTAGCCGTACAGAAACTTAAGGCCTTGGGAGAACTTATTTTTTTATTGTATGGGATATCAAAATCACAACAGTCCCACCCTAACTCAGTAGGACACAGTGATCTTTAAAACCAACTATAAAACCAGTATGTTTACAAGATAACCCAGAGTATCAAGTCAATTTAAGGATTTTATAAAAGAGATCAAATGGTGCATTTGTAATCAACAAATGTTTGATATTTTTACTTAATACATTTCTTAAAAAAATGTGGATCAGAACAAACTTTGACCTGATAAAATACCAGATAGCCTGAAGTATGCAAAAGCAATGTTTCAACAAAGGTTCACGATTGTATTATAAAAATATTTTTATTACAAGTTTTAGAGCTTAACTAAATCAGAGCATGACCTGCATAAAACTAAACCAAGGAATAAAAATGTGTAAATGAAAATGTATTGAGCCAATGTCTGAACTTGCTGACCTTAAACCCTACGTATAACTAGGCCTGTCACTAATGATTATTCTCACCATCCACACCATCAACGTGCCAATAATTTTTGCAATTAATCAGTAGAGCTGCAACAAACAATTATTTTGACTGTAGTTGATAATTTCCTTGATTAATCAATTAATTGTGTGTTATATAAATTATTAGAAAATGGTGAATCAGTGTTTCCCAAAACTGAAGATGACGTCCTCATATGTCTTGTTTTGTCCACAACCCAAAGATATTCAGTTTAAACCAGAAAATAAACCAGAAAATATTCGCATTTAAAAGCTGGAATCTGAGTTTTTTTCCCCCTTAAAACATTACTCAAACCAATTAATTGATTATCAAATTAGTAGGTGGTTAATTTAACAGTGAAGTGATTAATTGTTTAGTCTATAAATTGTCCAAAAAGAAGAAAAAAAGGTGCTCGTCACAGTTTCCTAGACCCAAAGTGTGTCTTTGGTTTGGCTCTTTTGTCCTAACAATGGCCCAAAACCCAAAGACTCCTCATTTACTACCATAGATGAAAAATAGCAGCAAATTTAAGTAGCTGGAGTCAGCAAATGTCTAGACTTTGTGCTCACAAAACAACTGAAATGATCAATTGATTATAATTTATTTATATTTTTAGTCAATTAACAGATTAATCAAGTAATTGTTGCAGCAAAAATTGTAATACATGCTGAATTTTGATTTCAGGTAAGACAACAACATTTTTAAAGACACAGCTTGTCATCAGGTTGTAGTTCTGACCTCTGGTAGTTCACAGTATAAATGGCATGTAATGTATGGAGATACATGTTAGCACTCTGGGGATTTATACCTGATCAGATTTAGTTAGGACTATAAACCATTTTTCAGCTCATCTATGGACATTATCACTAGTTAGTAATATATAAAGTTATACCCTTGTCAGAAACTGTACTCCATTACGGCAGAGCATTTAGAGTAGTAGGTCAGTCTATGTAATGCTAGTCTAGGACACTGTTTGCTTAAACCAAAGCATAGAAAAGGCAAAGTCCTACTTGAAAGATATCGGACGTAATTACAGAATCACCTGTACAAATTGAAATTACCCTACAGTCAAGATTAGCTTTCACTTTCTACTGTTTCATTGAGACTCTGTGAGAGAACAGATGATTTATTTTTTTTAAGCTGTGGTGTATTTTTAAGATTTTTTCTGTTAAGATACAGGATGATAGATAAGACCATTTGATGATAATAAAAGTAGATACAAGATTGCAAACACCCAGTCCGGACATACAATTACAGATTGTCAAGTACAAAAGAACACAAAACCTATAAGCTTAATTGCATTGATAACAGTGCTTAAGTCAGACAACACAGGTTAAACCAGGCTTGCCTTACTTGTTAACCAGGTTAAACATACCACATTTATACACTGTAAAACTGCCTAGTTATATCTTAATTTCACTAAAGAATATACAGTAATTATTAAAACTGTGAGAATAAATCAAGCAGCAATCTTCAGTTCTCCTCACTGTATTTTTTTTCCTGTCGTTCTTTCCTCCTCTCCTTCCCTGCTCTCTTTTCTAATCCCAGGGCTGTGGGTAAAACATGCCTACTCATCAGCTACACTACCAATGCCTTCCCTGGAGAGTATATCCCTACAGTGTGAGTAACACCTTCAGACACACCTTTTAAGAGCAGCTGTGATAAGGAGAGTCAACAAATGTACTAACTTCTACGCACAACTTTATCTCTTCACTTTATCGGACATTCAGCTAAGATAAGATCGAACTTTATTCACCACAAAACACATTATACTTAATTTGGAACGTAATTTCCACCTTTCCTCCCACAGTTTTGACAACTACTCCGCCAATGTGATGGTTGATGGGAAACCAGTGAACCTGGGCCTGTGGGATACAGCAGGACAGGAGGACTACGACAGGCTCAGGCCTCTGTCCTACCCACAGACAGTATGTATATGCATTCACGCTCAGCAGTAACAACTGCTTGTCTCAGACCACTGCCGTGCACAGAGTAGCGTCAGCCAGACAATGTTAGCAGGAACAGTGTTTTCACTTTGCCTGCATTGATTTGCAGTTATTCACCAGCCCGTAATGCTTAAGACAGAGTCTTTGCACTCAGCAGAGTAGAGCCTTGTATCCATAGTACCTATACACTGTCTGGAGGAAGTGAAAGGGGGCTCTTGTTTGCTCTCTTTGTCCTGATAACAAACTGGCCTCTGTGCCAAAGACTAAGCGGGAGCTGAAAGTGGGAGTCAGTGTGTATTTAACCAGCAGAGCCCAGATTAGTCGAGTTTGTGAACCCTCATGTCAGAACATTTGGGGTCTGTTATGTTATATTCTTAGTGTGGATACATTTCAAAGTTACGTTGTGGTTATTCCTGTCCCAGTTTTGACAGAAGCATCCTCACAGTGCTGATAACTTTTTTAATGTTATAATGATGTATGTCATTTTCCCTCCTCAGGATGTGTTCCTGATTTGCTTTTCACTAGTCAGTCCAGCCTCCTTTGAAAACGTCCGTGCCAAGGTGAGAACAACCTGCTCTTTATCTTTGCAGTTTGTTACCTCTGTTTCCTGTAAATTGTCATGGTCAGATCTGCTTGGGTGGAGGATTAGGAGGCCGGATCTAGGATTTCAGCTATTAGACAATTACCTCTTTTGGTTGTAAATATATTTGATTGATTTTTAAAGTGCTTATAAATATATGTTATTGATTTTTAAAGTGCTTATCCCACCAGAGTTAAAGATACAAAACATGTATATTTGACTTGACTTCACCTACTCATCCCCAGGGTTCCCATGAGTCTTTGAAATCCTTGAAAGTTTGTGAATTTGCAGGGAAAATCAAGGCATTGAAAGTTTTTTGAAAACAAAGTGCTTGGTACTTTTTATATATTATTTTTCACTTGTCTGTGTCGTCTGTGACCTTCTGTAAAGGCTGCTAGTTCTCATTGTAAACCATTCTCAGTGTAGTAGCTTAGTAGTACTTAACCTTGGTCCATGTCTCAAACTATGCTGACTGACATTTACGGGTTCCACCCTTATTCTTTATCAAGGAGTTCCTGTAGAGAGTCGTAAAAATCCAGAAAGGACCTTTATATCTTAACAAATGGTGAAAGGACCTTTGAGTGTATGTTTGATTTTTTTTTTTTAGTGTAAATACAGAACATCTTTGACCCAAGGATGGAGGAGGATGGAAGAGTGTGTTGCTTCCATTTTAAAAGGATCAAGGTCCACCAAAGAGTGCGGGATGCTTTTGATGTTAAACCAGAAAGTGCACAGACTGGGTCAGGGTCGACTTGGGTTTCAAACATCTCACTAAAAGCTTTAAAAATATTTATCCAGAGGGTGTAAACATTCGGACACAGCCACAGCATGTGCATTAAGTCTGCTGGCTGACCTCGACATAGGGGGGCAAAACAGCTCAATGTTCGGTTAAATATTTGCCAATCTAGCATTAGTAAAATGAACTCTGTACACCACTTTCAGTTGTATTAAGCCATGTTTAACCGACAGTGATGTGTGTATTAAGTCTAAGACAGAGTCCAATTGGTCATCTGTTTAAATGACTCCAAGATCAGAGTCCCAGGACATTTTTAAATTTTCAGTGGAGTGTGGTTTGATATTGCTCATAAATCTTGGATATCAGTCCTCTACGAAGAAAGATGCAAATATATATCCTTTTTATTGGTTACAAATTGGTCTAATCCCTTTATCAAACCACAGAGGAAATGCATGATCTGTAAAGGAGGGAATGAGCATGTGTACCAATGACCATTTTTGTCACTTGATTTGAAATTCCAAAGAGATGCGCGAGTCAAAAAATGTACTTAAAAATGTACTCTTTTTTCCTGTTATCACACAATTACTTTTAGAACTATATTTTAAAAAATATCAAGATAAAATGAACAATACATCCAAAATGTTCTATTTGATATAATGATGCCACCATAACAACATATTTCAGGTAAAAATGTCGATGTTGGTCATCTGTAGATTCGCCTTGTTCTTTGTTTGCAAAATTCAGATTTACATACAGAGCATTATATTCCTTTATGAAAATGTATGTTTTTTTTCTCATTTTAAAAGTAGCTAAGAGATAATAGTTCAACAGATGGAGCTTATTTGGGGTTAATTTGGTAAAGTTACAGGAATAAATGAAATACATTGTAACAGTCAGACTGAGAATTATTTAGTGTATCCTCTCATTGCCCCAGCATTCCTCAAAGGTCACATCATATTTAATTTTGAGAAAAACCTCTCCAGAGAAATGCTTTTTTGTTAAACTCCACACATTTTAGCCGCACTGTCCGTCTGCATCCTGCAGCTGCTGACTCTATCCCCCTCTCTCCTCCCCCAGTGGTACCCTGAGGTGAGACACCACTGCCCCAACACGCCCATCATCCTGGTGGGCACCAAGCTGGACCTGAGAGATGACAAGGACACTATCGAAAAACTCAAGGAGAAGAAACTCTCCCCCATCATCTACCCTCAGGGCTTGGCCATGGCTAAAGAAATAAGTCAGTTGTAGCACCATCCTTTACAGAGACAATGTTTAAAAATCTAAATGTCTTTTAAGGTTTGAAGCTTGTAGATTTCTAAACCCATACAAATTCATGCTATAGAGTTTTGATAAAAAGGGCAGGGAGGCCACTGTTTTACTGTCATATTTTGGTAATTACAGCATCATGCAAATTTAATTAGCCACATATGCTTCTGTTGGTACTCATTCTTTAGCTAAAATCTACTGCAGGATATCTACAGTTCCTTAATCCTTAGATAATTTGTATTAAATTAAAGGGTTTAAATGTCCAGTGTGTAGGTTTTGTATTATCTAATGTTTTTGCAGAAATAAAACTTCTCAAATGTGCCAAGCACGTAGGAGCTACAGTGGCTGATGCTAAAATGCAAATGGCCCTATCTAGAGTCAGTGTTTGATTTGTCCATTCTGGGCCACTGTAAAAACAACATGCAGGACTCCATGGAGAGGATTCGCTCTGTATGTAGATATAAACGGCTCATTCTAAGGTGACAAAAAAACACAGCGATTCTTACTTTCAGTATAACATAAGTTATAAATAATAGATTGTATTTCTGCCAATAGATGCTCCTAAATCCTAGACACTGGACCTTTAAATCACTAAAATATCTTAAATATAGCAAAATGGTTCCTCAGTTTTTCCAGTATTGTATTATTATTATTTTAAGTTTTATGTTGATGAAAGGTGAAATTAAAAAAGCCACTGATATTTGCTCTGTACCTAACATTCTGCAATATTTACTTGCCAGGGTTGAAGGCCATTGTGTCTTTTTAGGAGAACCTGTAAATGAGGCCAATAATCCTTAACCTTATTTCCACATAATGTATTACAATATATTTTAATTTCAGTTGTTGCATTTGACAGATGTCACATTATGTTCTCTAGGTCTGAAAGATGTTGGACATGATTTCCCTAAACACACCATTCTGTTTTTATATACTGATGAATTATGGTTCAGGAACATATTTTGTTTACTCATTTTGGCTATTAACCTCATTTTAATTCCATTCCCAGCTACCATTTATAGGATTTGCAGGAGCCATTATTGTTTTCAAACCTTAGGCACCCTGTGCAGTTTGGGATTTTACAGTGTACAATCATGCTGTTAAATTGATAGAGAACATCTGCCACTTACTCAAGCGTTAAAATATGTATCTGTTAACTGTATGTGCCAATAAAACCAAACTGGTTTGCCAATTTGCTGACTTGTTTCTCTCCTCTGCCCACCAGGTTCAGTGAAGTATCTGGAGTGCTCCGCTTTGACGCAGCGCGGCCTTAAGACGGTGTTTGACGAAGCCATCAGGGCGGTCTTGTGCCCCCCGCCCATCAAGAAGAGGAAGAGGAAGTGCAGGATATTGTAATGGAGAACCACAGGGAGGAGAAAATGCGGTCGCCATCAGAATTCGGAGGAAGACGATGGCTGGGTTCCCCAAATATCTATTCACCCCCTGTGTCCTTGCTTACATAGAAGCTCTGGTAGATCAGACCTCCATCTGAAAGGACTTCACAGATTTAAGCAGCGCTGAAGGTTTTGTGTTTGCTTCAGTCTGTTTAGTTCTTTCAGATTGACAGGAATGAAGTGACTTTGCTAAGGCCTTGGGGAAGTCGGAGGGAGGGTGGTGGGTTGGGATCTGGTCTTGATTAAGGAGAAAGAGGGAGGATTTTACAAAAAAAAACAAAAACATTCATTTCATTTTTCTCTGACATTGTGAAGAAACACTACTTGAATGTGATTTTATCATGAAGTTACCGTAGATTTAACTCTAAAAGAGAAGGAGGTTCTGCACTGCACTCTTTCCCCTACACACTAAGAGATTCCTGCTGCCTTGATGAAATTTTACTTTTAGGAAAAAAATGTTTTTAGAAGCTCTAATTTCTCCTTTTTTTTCCATTGTCAGTTTCTTGTCAGCTGTGGTTGACGGACCGTTTTGTTTACATGTGTCATCTGACTAGACTGAGGTGTTGCCAAAACTCAGTCAGCCGTCATCACTTTGTAGTCACTCCATGAACACTAAAATGTCTCTTCCTTTTAATTTTGTTTTTAACCTGTACGAGATACCACCATGCAGTCATGTGGAAACAGTTTAACCCTTAAATGACTTCTAACAGTTGTTGTAGCAGCTATTAAGATAAGTAATAATGACTATGTACCATTAACGAGCATTTAAAACACAGTCTCAGCTAAATATTTAACAGGTAATTGTCTTGTTTTGTTCCTAAAAGCTTTCTAGATGAATCCATTGCTCTCTTCTCGCTATGTGTTAAGTGAACACACAGTATTTTATGACTGACTGTCGGGCATGTGAAGGTGCAGTGCAGCCAGTGTTGTTGTGCTGGTTGATTCTCAATCTATCTGTAAAATGGTTATCATCATTTCAGGTCCTCATGAAGTTCCTGCTCATTTTGACCACATCTATTACTGTGTTTTATGAAGTCTACAAGCCAGTGTATTCGCACTAAAAGGTTGCAACTGAATTTAATGTCTTTGTTGTACAACATGAGCAGTAGCTTTTCAGCAAATACATTTTATTTTGAAATGAGCTATGATCAAATTGCATGGCTGCTCTGGGGAACCGCTGTAAATCTGGACTCATTTTATCAGTGTTTCAATGGCGCAGTGGAAGTGCACACTCGGATTTACTTTCATGCTAAACGTGGTTTCATTTTCACATAGTAATGTGCTGATTTTTTTTTTAAAAAGCAAATAAATTCATTGAAAATGCCCTGTTGTATTTTATATCTTCTGTCCAAACACCTAACACTTTAAGACTGTAAGTAGGCTTTGAATCGTGCTTCTTTTTCTCTTTTTTGTTAAGTCTATAAAATGTCCACCACAGTTTCCAGGGCCCAGTGAGATGTTTTATAAGTCTAAAAATGCAATGAAAATTTACATACAATTATAAAAACGGAGAAAAGAAGCAAATCCTCACATTTGAGAAACTGGAAATGTTTGACATTTTTGGCCCTGCTAGTGTCACAACTTTTGGGATGGCAATGTGTGTGGTCCATCACAATCTAGCACAGTGGTGCAGGGTCCTTAAAGGAGATCCAGGAAGTCCCCAAAACAAAAGAAGTTCATTTTCACTTTTTATTTCACTATAAAAGTGAACCCAAGCATTACAAGAGTGACTTTCCTTAAATCTGGTCTTGACAACCAAATCTTACAAGATGGAGGTCCTTGAAGCAAAGTCTTATCAAATGGGCGTCTGTGACCTTTTGTGTATCATTAAGGGATTATTGACACAAAGAAGGACCCAGCACCACAGTTCACTTTGTCCAACACTTACATTTATGACGAAATTCCAACAAAACTATAGACATTCAAATTGTGTTTCATCCTAATTGGCAAATATTAGCATGCTAACATGCTAAACTAGCATGGTAAATACCAGCTAAACATGTTTGTTACCCTGCATTCATGTGGTGTCGGAATAATCAGAAAAATTTGTTCCCGACTGGTAAAATTCATGTGAATGTTCCTTCACGTCAAAACAACTCAGAAAGT
>JAPZEB010000014.1:19035995-19048239 GCA_029783705.1 Chaetodon striatus | reverse complement strand
AATCTGTTATTTTCACCTCTTTCTGGGGGGATGAAGTCGTAATTGGGGGAGTCAACCCCCCCCCCCAAACCCCACCGTAATTCGCACTATGTGTGTCAGAGGTGCTACCCAATTAACAGTAACGTGTCTGTAAATCTAATTCTGGCAGATGCTTATTGTGCATACAATTTTTGTTTTTATTTCACGCTTGCTTTAGCTATGTGAATGAATGTTTCCCATGCCAATACAACCCCTTTGAACCGAACTGAAATAAACCTAGGCAGTGCAGCTGCATTACACAACAGGGGGGTCAACGCACCACTGTATCTGTTAAAATAAATGTTATGTTTAGTTGGCCCTGGTCTCTTAAAGGGTAAGTCCGGTATTTTGCACTTTGAGCTCCATTCCTGGGTTGTTTATGATGAAACAGAGTGGTTAAGACCAAAATCTTGATGATTGCTCCTTCTCCGACAATTTGAGAGAATTTGGCTTTCTCCTGCCTGGCTTAACAATGCTGTCTATGTCCATGTGTAAATCTGTCCTAACACCACCTTAAACGTTCGTTTTCAAAGCCATGAAACTCACCGAGTGGTCAGTGGTGTTCGTTTTATCATAAACAACCCAGGAATGGGGCTCAAAGGGCAAAATACTGGACTTCTCTTTTAATATGTTGATGATACCTATTCATGCTTGCCCGGCACATAGGTCAAAAAAGTTTCAAGCTTTCAGGTTTAGTTCCGCGGTATGCAGCCCGCTGAATATGTGCAGTAGTGTTTGACCTGCTGGCTATGCCCACAAGTTCCCGTTCAGCTCATAGACTTTACATTGGGATGACGTCACAAATCAGTTAAATGTGTCCTGTCAACAGTTTTATAGATATCTCTTTTATAATGGTGGTCCATGGAGAAAATTCCTGGGCCACAGGGGATTTTTTTTCACCTTGACACCACGAGGGGCCACTAGGAAAAATTGAAAGCAAGGCTGAGCAGCGTTCCTGGGGGGCTCCTTCAAGCTCATTAACACAAAGAAGTCGGAAAAAACACTTCCCAGCTCTGGAAATGGGATTAATAAATGCAGCATTAGCATTCTGATGTTAGCATTTAGCTCAAAGCAGCGCTGTGCCTAAGAAGAACAGCCTCTGTCAGGCTGTACTTTGTTTAAGTTGCTCGATGAAGTGCTTCAGCTAATCAGTGTTCAAAAATAAATTTTCTGTAAACTATGATTAGTCAACTAGTCATTTCAGCATGAAATATCAAGCTCTATGGCAAGATTGGCATTCACATGTTTGGCAGGTTTATCTGGTTGTTTGAAGAAGAATTATTCACGAATCCCCGAGGGGAAACTCAAATTTTTTCACACAGGTTATACAGCTGTGTCCTGTCTTATATTGCCTTGATGTCGGTCAGTTTGTGTGCAATAAAAAGAGGTCAGGATTGAAATACATGGCCTCTTCACAATTTGCTGGTTTTGGCATTCCATTGGTCAAATACCAGCTTAGCAGACACAGCATCTTGAACTCCCATCCCTGTTATTGTAAAAAAAAAAAAAAAACATAAAATACTGATTTGGAAAAAATGAAGTACTTTCCATGTGATGTTGATTAGGCATACATCAGGAGGGGCTTACCAAGGGATTTAAACACGGTTGTCTTCTCTCTGCGGGCAGGTTTTGTGCCATTAATAACATCTCCCAGCTCTGCAAACACCTCAGCCTAAATCAAGAGATCCACAGACATATTTTACTTCAAATGTTCTGCAAAGCCAGTGACACACAATCACTTATATTATTGAGACAGTTAGAAAGCACAATGACAAACTGACTCCAGAGAGGATGACATCACCGGACTCAGTCGTTGCTCCCTCCCTGCTGTCAACGTACACCACCGCCTCCTTCATCAACACGTCGTCCAGCTCACGCCAGTTTGGCCTGCAAGCTCCCACTGCTGCTCGGCAACAGGAGAGAAACAGTGGGAAACACTTGTTTAATTTTCAACATAATTTAAAAAAGAAATTTCAGGAAAAAAACCCACCCAAAAATCTGTTCTTTGACTTTTAAACACTTCACACTCCCTAAAATCTGACCTATTTGCTGGGTGCAGATCTATAAATCTCATCTACGTCCTCTTTAAATTTGTCTGTATGTTAAGTATTTCTTCTCACCTGCCACATGGGCTCCTGGTTTTACCCACCGACCAAAGAGCACGGGCTCTGTACAATTGGTTACAGTCACTATGACATCTGCTCCCTTCACTGCCTCCTCCACTGAGACACATGCTGTCACCGGGCCACTGACAGATTGGGAAAACCCCTCCGCTCGCTGCCTTGTGTGACTCCACACACGCACCTGTGGTAATGAAACATTCATTCTCATCAAACGATGACTTTATTTTCCTTATATTAAAATATTATGACTTTATTCTTGAAATCTCAGAGAACATAGTTACATGGGATATTTTTTGAATGTGCACAAAGTTTTGTTACTAGAACACATATGAGCTTAGGCCCAGGGGTTCATAAATGATTTAAAATGAATTCTTCTTCACTAAGGTGAATATCACATTCACATTTAGAGAGGTTACTTCCCCAAGCAAAAGATACAAAACAGGAGGGAGGAGTAAATAATGCATCATAATGTGTGATGACTCAGCTGAGATTACATTAAATGAGAGAGGTTGATCTACAGGAGAATGACTGAGAGTATTACTGTGTTATATTCCATCATATTTTCAATTTTCTTCATAGCACCTGAACCATAAATTGTTGCATAAAAATTCACCAGAATGCAGGGAATGAAGTGTCTGATGCTCAAAATGTCCTGGGAGGGAGGACCCCCAGACCCCCCACCTCATGTGTGAGGAGGCATTGGTACACATGTTTATGCCTTCAGTATTTGTATTTGTATTGTAGTGCCTATTCTGAACTCCTTAAATCTTGCCTGACAAATACCCCCCATATTATAAAAAAAAAACTATCTAAAAATGAAAAGGAATACAGAAAGTAATACAACTTTTACAAAAACGAAACATTTTTAAGCAAAATAAAAAATACCAAAAAATACATAACTATACTAACTCTTGAATGAAACCTATGCCCTTGCTCTGAGCTGATAAATTCAGGCTTATGGTCAGACTTGCCTTTCATAAATGTACAAGATATTACTATAACTGTACCTCTTTGAATGGAAACATCTCTGTAAAGGCATTGTAATGACTCAAGGCTTGATTGCCAGTTCCCAAGATGGCCAACACCTTTGCTTCAGGGCTCATCAGCAGCTGTGTGACAAAAACACAAATGACCAGAGTTAGGACTGCAGTGATAGATTATATAGAACATATGTGAATAGAAGTTTAAAATAGAAGGTACCTTAGCAGAAATGGCAGAGACAGCAGCTGTCCTCATGCTTGTTATCACCTCTCCATCTATGACCTGCAGGTTGGAAACATGCTAAGACTGACC
Source organism: Chaetodon striatus (assembly GCA_029783705.1). Classification (NCBI taxonomy): domain Eukaryota; kingdom Metazoa; phylum Chordata; class Actinopteri; order Chaetodontiformes; family Chaetodontidae; genus Chaetodon; species Chaetodon striatus. The sequence goes on along the minus strand of JAPZEB010000014.1, from coordinate 19,044,805 downwards.
TTGGTAAGTGTAAATGTTTACAGTGGCTGTTTTTATGTAGAGCGACTGAGGCCCTCAGCAGACATTTTAATATACACTGCTCAGGAAAATGAAGGGAACACTTAATCGTCACAGTATAACACCAACTCATTTAAACTTCAAGGATATTAATCTGCCCATGTTGTGAATCAGTTTCACCTGCTTTGGTGCAAATGAAAGTGTTAACAAGTGCAAGAAAGAGGTAAAAGCAAGACAACCCCTGAAAGGGAATGGTTTTACATGTAGTGGCCACAGACAGTTGCTCTCTCCTTCTCCTTCATGACTGATTCTTCTCAAGTTGTGTGTTCTGCTAGTGTCCTTGTCACTACTGGTAGCATGAGGCGGTACCTGCAGCCCAATCAGGTTGCACAGGTAGTCCAGCTCTTCCAGGATGGCACATCGATATGTGTGGTTGCAAGAAGGTTTACTGTGTCTCCCGGCACAGTCTCAAGAGTGTGGAGGAGATACCAGGAGACCAGCTGTTACATGAGGAGAGCTGGACAGGGCCGTAGAAGGGCATCAACCCAGCAGCAGGACCAGTATCTGTTCCTTTGTGTGAGGAGGAATAGGAAGAGCACTGCCAGAGCCCTACAAAATGACCTGCAGCAGGCTGGTGTGCATGTTTCTGACCATCTGACCAAACTGTCAGAAACAGACTTCATGAGGGTGGCATGAGGGCCCGACATCCTCTAGTGGGACCTGTGCTCACAGCCCAGCACTCTGCAGCAGGTCCACCATTGGCGCCCCATTCTCTTTAGCAGGTTCACACTGAGCACATGTGACAGGCGTGAAAGAGTCTAGAGACGCCGTGGTGAACATTATGCTGCCTGTAACATCATCTAGCATGACAAGTTTGGAGGGTGGTCAGTGATGTTCTGGGGAGGCATATCCTTGGAAGGTCACACAGACCTCCATGTCATAGCCAACGGCAACCTGTTAAGTACTGGGATGAAATCCTCAGAGTGACTGTCAGACCTTACTCTGGTGCAGTGGGCTCTGGGTTCCTCCTGGTGCAGAACAATGCCCAGCCCCATGTGTCTAGAGGGTGTAGGCAGCTCCTGGATGATGAAGACACTGGTGCCATTGACTGGCCTTCTCATTCACCTGACCTAAATCCAATTGAGCACCTATGGGCCATTATGCATCGGTGCATCAACATGGCCGAACTTAAAAATCAAAGTACACGTTAAATAATTTTTTTCTAAAGATAGTTACTGTCATTTTAAGTAGTTCTTATCGCATTGCTGTACGAGCAAGTGTTCGTTTCTCTGATAAGTTTGGTTTTAATTGATGCTGTGTGCCGATCGGTGGCACTGCCCTTGATCGAATGAGTGTTTGAGAGGGAACTAAATACCACAGAGATTGGTACTGCGCAGACTTTGACTCCAAATTACATCACCAATGCAAGATGGCAGCAGCCGTATCCGGAATATTCTGGCTTCATATCTGCGCATGTTGTCCATCGTTATATACAGTCTACGTTTCAGATATACTCAAAGTGGAAGACTAGAGTGTAATATGAGTGTTATGTAGGCTTTACCACTGTCGACTGTTGTAGTTTTTGTTAAGTGTTATGTCGTAATAAATGTTATTTAAAAAGTCATTAAAAATGTCTCAGTGTAATGAGTTATATTAAAAAAACAGTCATGGTGTGTTTACTGTACTTGCAAGGTGCTCAATCATATGTTGCCCCCCTAAAATGACACAGTCATCAAAACTTTGAGAACACTTATTGTGAGATATTTGTTTCAAACCCCCCCCCCAAGACCTCACTGGAGGGTTGGGTTGCAGAAGGTGTTGATTAAAAAGTGAGTAAAACGAATGCATGCATAAATGACGTCATTTATGCATGCACTAGTTGTACTCACAGCCTTGACGTTCCCATACTCCGGGTCCAGCAGCACCACTGTGGCTTGTGTGGCTGGTAAAGTTGAGCCATCCTCCCTCTTGTAGAAACACACGACCTTCGTGCACAGGACTCCGTCATTCTCCATGTACGTAGGCATCAATCCCATGAAGCTGTAAAAATGAAGAAGTGTCAGCCCTTATGAATGTTTCACTAGAGTCCACACACCATGCAGAGAGCAGGCTTACCCGTTGTGTCTCTGCAGCGGCACCGCGGTGCGCACAGGCTGGATCACCTCCGCTCTGTCTCGTCTGGAGAACTTTCCCAAAGCTTCCTCCAGACGAGGGACCAGCTCTCTGTACCGCAACAAGGGTTGCACCTCATGCTCCCAGATAACAACAGGAGGACCAGCCATGACTTCTGCGATTCAGATAAGTTAACGGACGTGATGTGGGTCCGAAGTTCAACCTGCTGAGCGTTTATCCGTGCTGCGTTCAAGAGCCGCAGTAAGGCCTCGCAACACTATGTGAAAAGTGGGACGAGACGCGGAAGGGCGATGTTGTCTACTTCATAAAATCAGTGCTGCAGTGTAACTGAGTACATTTACACAAGTACTCAAGTGCAGTTTTGACGTAGGCTACTTGTACTTTACTTGAGTATTTCTATTTTCTGCTTATTTACACTTCTAATTCAATTCACAGACAAATATTATACTTTTACTCCACCACGTTCATCGAGTAACTTTAGTCACTTTGGTTCAAAATATAATAGTCAAATAAATAATGATTTAGGCTGTTATCATAAATAAAGATAAGACTCCATTGATCCCTTGGTGAACTTCACGGGCTACCAGGAAGTATAAAAATAAGCTCCATCTTCAACATCTGCAACATTAAAATGACGTCCACATTAACGCATCAATAATTAATATTTCAATAATATAATGTATATTATTGTGAAATTGGGCATTCTGCATTATGAGTACTTGTACTTTTTGTACTCTACTTTTACTTAGTAACATCTAGACTTTTACTTTCTACACTGTGGTACTGCTACTTTTACTTTGCCTTACCTTACCTTATTAAGATCTGAATACTTCTCACACCACTGGTATAAATAAATAAATAAATAAATGAATAAATAAAGGGATCAAATGTGGGTTTTTGATATTGACTGGTATTACACATTGGAAAGTGTAGGAAGAAATAGATCCTTAAATTATAACTAAAAGTGCAATATTTTCAAAATGAATAATGCAGAATTTCCCCTCTCAGGGTTACATAGTCTAAATGTGTACATTTACTCAAGTACAAATATTGTACTTTTCATTACTATACATTTATTTAACTACAATAAGCACACATTTTACATAAAAACACATGATTAACTTTTACTATATAATGACTTGTTTAAGATTAAACCAGTGGTTCCCAACATATTTGGCCTGTTATCTGCAGTCTAACTGGTTTGGGCCCATTGTCTGCTTTCAGTCTTTATAGTACCAAAGACAGAATTCCCATCTTAACTTCTCAGATGTGTTAGTTCAATACCTGCTTGAGGCCCTAAGAGGTAAATGTGTGCACTATTTAAAAAGGAAAAAAATTATTCTATATTTTTTAAACAAGAAACACGTAAATTTGTGAAGCAGAACATCATTCCAGATTTATTTGTGACCCTTTGGAGGTGACCCGACCTCTAGCTTGGCTGGACTTTACCACCTAACTGTATAGAAACATAACATCTCACATATAAATTTCCCTTCGGGGATAAATAGAGTTCTTTCTATTCTATATATTAGTCAGTAAGTCCATCTTTCTGCAGACTGAATACCTTTATTTTTCATACTTCAAGTACATTTTGCTGATACTTGTGTACTGTTAGTTAAGTATGATTCTGAATGAAGGACTTTTACCTGCAGTGTAGTTACACTGGCACTTAATCTCAAGGATCTGAGCACTTCATCTGCCACCACTGTAGGCCTATTACTCTACTGTTAGTACTGCTGAAACACTGTAAGCAGGACTTTAATTTAGCAGCTGGTGGGAGTATGAAGTAATTTTACTTGCAGTGTCAAATTTAATATCTTCACATTACAATTCTTGACAACAGCTTGTGTTCATTTTTCAGTTGGGCAGCAGTATATCCTATCACGGTTCAATTATAAACATTGTGTATGCACAATACAATGCCTGAAAGAGGTATATGCCACCTCTCACACAAAAATTGTGATGTATAAAAACAGACTTGATGGGAGAAACTTTGATCCATGCTTAACAACACTTTAGAGACAAGACATTGGCAACGTGGATGGTAACATGGAAGCCTAAATGAAAAAATTGTCAGTTTTTGGCATGCCTTTTTTGGCTTTTGTCCGTAAGTACCTTTTTAGTATGGATCCTACGCACTGTCTTATAAATAAAACCCCAGGTAGCCTAGAAGTTTGGATATCACAGCTTGTTAGTGGCCTGAAACAAATGGCAGCAACACCTCCAAATCCACATTGACCTCTAGGGCTGAAATTCATGTTCCTCCCCAAATGTATCAGTTATTAACTCCAAATAACTTGGGACACTGGATAGTGGATATTGTTAAAGGTTAACTACACAATCTGAATGAAAACAATATAACATTAAACACTGAAATGAACAAACACTGCATTTAAATAAAAAAATTATTTTATTAGGAATCAAGAGATGCCATGGCAAACTGATACACTGAACTGGACGCACTGTCCTAAAAAGTAGAAAAGAAAAAACTTCTATATTTTCTCATCATGCTCAACTGTTTTTTATCAAACAGAAGACAAGCATATTTTCACTCTGGAATTCTTTCTCCTTTTTTCAAGGAGACTTTGTCACAACAGTGCAACAAAAATCAGACGAGCAGTCTCTCAATAGCCATCTGAACGGACTGAATCTGCGGTTTGAGCTGAGACCCCTCCTTTATGGTGACTGAGGTAGCAATGACGGGGCGTGACACCCCACAGGCCCGACCCAGGGCCTGCTTGGAGCGGACAAACACGTACGGGACGTTCTTGTCCTCACAGAGCAGTGGCAGGTGGAGGATGATCTCCAGTGGTTCAGCATCAGCAGCCATCACAATAAACTCAGCGATGCCTCTGTTCAGGGTTTTAGTGGCTGGGGAAGAAACAGATCACAGTTAGTACAATGTATTTACGCCTTTACTATTATGTCATCACTGCTACAAGACTCATTTTTGTAGCTGTACACTGGTAGGCTGCTAGTTAGATTCTGAAATTAATCTGCAAATTGTTTCCCTGAATATTTGTTTAGTCTATTTGATCTTTTTTGTGGAGCGAAAAATACCCATCACAACATCCAAGAGCTTAAAGTCACATCCTTAACTTACTTGTTTTATTCAACCAACGATTCAAAACAAAACAAATATTTCATTTTCATGAAGTAAGATAAAAACAAGCAGCCAGTCCTGAAGCTGCAGATATCTGGTATGTCAGCTTGGAAAAATGATTTACAGATTGATCAAAAAAGTTGGCTGTTAATTTTCGTTGAAACGACAAATTGACTAATTCTTGCAGCTCTACAATATGATTTGTTACAGACATACAGTTAAGTTACTTTGCCAGATCAGAATCTTTTACATCCACTCATTTGAGATCCAGCTGTTTATAGATGTAATTTGAAAAGACCACGTTTCACAGGTTTTTCTGGTGTTAACATTATTTCTATAAGTGTCGTATAATTAAACTACCAGCTCGTATGTAAACCTACTGAGTGACTGCATTCTAGTCTCAGTAGTAATGTCTCCTCACCTTCATTAGCTCCCTTCCTCAGCTGTTTGTAGTTGGAGGCTTGCTGCACCAGGTCCAGGATGGTTTTGGTCAGCGTGGCGTCGGCCAGCGGGTAGGCCTTTGGGTTCACTGAGGCTTCAGTCTGGTCATGGTACACAGAGCAAAACACACATTATACACAGAAAAGCAGTATACAGAGTGAACAAACATGAGGGTGTAATTAGTGTAATGTTAGTTCGCTCAGCAGCCTAGTTTCTTTAGCTTGCTAACCGTTAGCTTGTCTGTTAGCTTGTTAGCTCATTCAGAACACTCACCATTGTGAATTGTTTTTTCTGGTATTCCGGCCCTCTCGGCGAAATGCTTCACGGAGGACTATTTTCTTTCACCTGGGCGAGAAAGGGCTACAAGACGCGAGATATGCTCAACGTAGATAATATTTTTGTAGTGCTACGAACTCTATAAGCTCTGTTGCATGCAGCCAGTCCAAACGTTTACCGCACGTGTGAGGTAACGCACATGCGCAGTGGGGACACCAGCTCAAAACCACAGGAAATGCTTTTTCCCTCCTGGTCTTTGTTATTATGCTTCATTTATTTCTTATAGCTAACGAAAGGACGCTTACTTTAATCTGCTTGGTCTCATACGTAAATATTAATTATAGCAATTATAACAAAAAACAAATAACGATACAAAATGATACAAATTCTGATCCTGGAAATTATGTGACAAAATAATAAAACAGTAACAATAAAAACAATTATTCTGGGTATAAACTTCTAATAACAACTATTGGAAGTAACTCATATTTTCAGTATGTATTTCACTTTACTACTGTGTTAGATTTATTGTTATGTTTAACTTCTACTTCACTGTATTTTACCCATCGTGTGTGTATTTTAGTGTGTATACTGGCATTTTTACTACTTTTTCTCCAAGAAAACACGAGATTAGTGATTTTTCATGAATAGTTAAGTTATTTCAATGAATAAGTACGATTTTATAAGATTTAAGATATTCCTATTTTCTGAAGTTTATTTTCAGGAAATGTTATGTCTGAACCTCCTGAGATTAATATTATGTGTACATAATCAATAGGATGCAATATGGCATTTGGCACCTGGCACCTATATACCTGTGTTTTAACTAACTCACCGTGTTAGCACAACATAAAAAGAAATAATAAGAATGTTGAAATAAACCCATACAAAGTGAATGGAGGAAAATCAAATTCAGGATTGCCACAGTCATTGAAAACCTGGAAAGGCAATGGATTTTTTTTTTCTGTGTGTTTGTGTCATGAAATTGTTACAAAAATCTTTCGTGGATTACCTTCCATGTATAATGTAGCCTAACATAATGGCAAATTTATTTTCTGAAGCTATAGAGCAAGTTTCTTTGTTTTACATTATTGCTCCTTGAAAAGTAATGGAACAGCTTTGAAGTTTTGTCCATGAAAAAGTGTGGGAATCCGGTAAATAAAAATAATATGAACAATAAAAACAACACACTAATTCGAAGTCTAAACAGCTCAATTATTGGTGTGGGATTGAAATATATTAGTGAGTTGCTCGTATCTTTCTAAGGAAAAAGTCTTTTGTTGGTGAATTTACACTTTTACCAGTATAGATTTATGCATCGTAAAATAAAGTAAACATTTTGCCACAGTCTCTCAGTATAATGCCCAAACAAACAGAATATATTTTCATCTTTCATTACTGTACAGTGTGAGGTTGTGTCGCACTCTTCGTCTCCGTGGCAACAGAGGGCGCACTCTCATTGGCTCAGCGGTACTTTTGCGAGTAAGGAGCGCGCTGGGCATTCTGGGTAGGGCACTTTCACGTCAGCCATATTGCTCCATCGTCCCGACTGAAGGAGAGAGGGGAGATGAAGGGGATTCGGGGAATTAGTCAGCTATCGGTAAGGACTCAACTAACTTATCCTGTATAGTCGTGCGTCGGGACAGCTGTACACACATTAGCCGTCTGTTTTACTCTTTGTTTGATTGTCGGACGGTGTAAAAACTCAGGGTCGTGCCCGGACAAGGTGTGATGAAGAGCAGACGAGGAAGCAGTCAGCTGGAGCTAGTCGTGTCTCTGTGCTTAACTGAACCAGCACTTACCTAACTGATAACGTCACATCATTAACACCAGACAGGTCGTCTCGTTATACATTTAAACGCACTGTTAAACCCAATATAACTCTAACCAAGGGTTATGTAAGTAAGAGCTAGCTTCTTGTAAGGTTAGCCTTGCTGTAGCATCCCCTCAACTACTAGTGTTGACGTTAATTTAAGCTTATGCGGCTCACTTACCTTACATTTCCATTGTAAGTATATTACCCAGAGTGTTCAACTTAACTTGAGTTTTGCATTATACAGCATTATTGTTAACCTAAAGTAAAGCAGTGCTTTCTATTGTAACGAATCTAACCTCATGGGGGTGATAAAACAGCCCAGCTCAACCACCACTTCACTTTTTTTAAAACATTAAAACATAGTCATGAGTGAGGTAGTGTTTGATTTCCTGTACTAGCCGTTAAATGTGCTGATTAAGATGCGAATAGAGATCTAAAAAAAAGTGACTGAGTGTACACGTGCTGTCAAAGGTCTTAAATCAGTAAATTTAAAAGCTCTGAGAACTTGATAAACTTCTCATCCATGTTGGTTGGAAATGCAAAACTATCTGCTGAAGAAGCAACAGCTAAGCTAATGTGTAAGCTGCAAAAAGAGATACTAAAGAGACTTTGTGGTGAGAGCATTTTACCATCTATCGTAAAAGTCCAGTTTGTACGAGTTAGGGGGTTATATTAACTACAATGTTATATGATAAGTATGTTTTCTTTACTGCTTAATCGCTTGAAAATAAGAATCGCTGTGTTTGCTTTACCTTAAAATGAGCCGTTTATATCTACACAGGAAGCGGGTCCTCGTCCACAGAGACCACCACCGCCATGTTTCTACAGTAGCCCAGAACAGACAAACTAAACACTGGCTCTAGTTAGGGCCTTTCACGTTGGCTACCGTAGTGAGCCCCTCTGCAATTTGGTTTTGAGAGGAAGAGACCTTTGAGAATAAATAAGCCACCAGTACAAACTTTCTGAACAATTAACACTGATGGAATTCTAACCAGGAGACGTTTCAGCTGGCTGCAATCTGCAATCCCTACTGATAGATGCCAC
>JAPZEB010000014.1:18991798-19008893 GCA_029783705.1 Chaetodon striatus | reverse complement strand
ACACACACACACACACACACACACACACACACACACACACACACACACACACACCAAATGACATACTTTAAAATGGAGGTGCTTTACATCATGTTAAACTACAGCCTCAAAAACGTGTATCAAGAGCTCTTAGTCTAGGCTTATGCTGTGTGTTTATTCATTTATTTATTTTGAATTGAATACTTGGGATATTTTGGCTATTAGTTGTATCATCTGATCTCCATTTTATAACCAGTCTGCCAAAAAGGGGAAAATACCCCCGGGTCAAGAAAGCCATCTCAAAATGTGCTTGTGAATCACAGACCAGCCAACCTCAGGGAAATATTTGAGTACCACAATAGTATAAAGCTTAGGTCTCATGCTTTTGCACCCCTTCGCTTTGCACATGGTCACTTCCCCTCTCACAAGCATATCATCAAGGTATTGGACATAAAAATCTGCCATGAAAAAAAAAAATAAAAAAAAATACAATTCTATATTCTTGAGAAAAATTACCTTAATGAAAAGACAGTTATTTACATTTTGGAATAGACAGCGGTTTGTGAGTTAAAGGTGCAGTGTCTAAGATTTGGGGGGATTTGGTGGCGTCTTGCAGTGAAATGAAGATTGCAACTGGCTAAAACTTTTCCCAGCTAAAATTCCTTATGTATTCATTGTTCAGAGGATTTTTATTGGGAGCAGTATTACCCACAGAGGTCTCTTTCTCTCATAAGCAAACGGACCACATGATTTAAACCGCAACAAACACTGAATAAAGCAGTTTAACGTTACAAATCAGTGTAACTGTGCTGCTGCTCATTGTGGTTGGGCGTTTTACTATGGTGGCCAATGTGAAAACACAAAACTAGAAATAGCCCTATGTGGAGCCAGTGTTTGGTATGTCTGTTCTGGGCTACTGTAGAAACACTACGGTTCAGCATGACGATCTACTTAAAAAAAGACCCACACCAAATGTAGAAATAAACGGCTCAGCCTAAGGTAAGGAAAACAAAACAATTCTTATTTTCAGGTCATTATACACCAGAGGAAACACACTTATCATATAATACTCTATTTCTGCAAATATACCCCCCTAAATCCTACACACTGGACCTTTAAGCTATAGACAGTGATGTAAAGTGACTATTGGTAGGTACATTTAATCAAGTACTGTACTTCAATAGAATTCTAAGGTACTCATACTTTATTTGAGTATTTTCATTTTTGCTGCTTTGCATTTTTACTCCATTACACATATTTCCACACATATGTGGCCTGTCAGTTCCAAAGTTTTAAAGGTACTCCACATATTTTACATATTGAAGATAAGTTTGTTTGATTACAGGAAACAAGTGTTGCACACTCTGGCTCCATATGCATTTTTTAATTTTTTTTTATTTTGATGATGACATTTCAGTCATTGGGCCTTCTTCAAGATCAACAACCATGCCGAGACACCTTTACACTGATCTGTTACACAGGCCACACCTTTGTCACACAGCTAGTGATGATTAGATGATCATGCCACATCATTAGAGCAAGTCACACAGTCACATACACAGTGACTCAGCTGACAGCTGTCATTATGCTACACTAATAGTGTAGTATGATCATCTAATCATTACCAGCTGTGTGACAAAGGTGTGGCCTATATAACAGCACTGTGTACCTGTGTCTGTTGATCTTGAAGAGGGCCCAAAGGCCAAAATGTCTTCATCAAAATAAAAAAATGGATAATGGGCCAGAGTGTGCAACACTTGCTTTCTATAACCAAGTCTACAGCCACTTAACAGCACCCCGTTGTAATTCTTGGTGTACATTATTTTTATATTTTAAAGATCTATTTAATAGTCATATATAGTACCACTCAGCCTGCAAAAACAGCTGTATATGTCTTCTGAAGATCTGAAGTTTAAGAAAATAACCTTAATACCTTGGAAACCACACATTTTTAACTCAATGTCCGTGTTACAAACTGAACGTGGAGTTTAAAAAATTTGGTTGTTTACCAGGTAAAGAGAGTCTAAAACAAGGATGCTTTTGCTTTGCGTTATGGGACATTAAGGGAACAAGTGTTTTACCCATGATAAGAGGAAAAGGTTGAGGTATCTTTGTCTGTGACCACTCTTTGTTAAATTTGTCTCTCACAAGCCCCCTAACTTTTTTACTGGAGTGCTCCTTTATTTTATAAGCATAATATATTGACCATATATTTTACTTTACAACCTACTTTATTACTTTGCTATTAGTTTTTATGATTCTGTTGTGCCCTTGCTTGTTGTGAGTTATGTGTCCTTTTACCCTGCTGAGTCATATTACATTTGTTACTAAACCAAACTACTTTTCTAGACATTTAGACTAATTAGAGAAATAAGACAAACCCAAATTGATAAAGAAATAAAGCTGCATATATCTCCTGTTCTTTATTTGCATTTCAGACCCATGAGCCTAGTAATGTGGTTGTCTTACTGCGGGTCGTCCTCTGGCTCCCAGCCCTCCAGCTCTTTGAGGCAGAAGAAACACATGGCGATGTCTGGGCTGTTGTCTGAGGGGGTGTGAATAAAGCCAGCTTTGGCCATCTAGGGAAACAAATGAACAGACAGACCACATTAAAAAAAAAAAAAAAGCTGTACATAATAGTGAAATGATGAGTTGATAAACTAAACTTTTAATCATCAATCACAGCAATGTGCAATTGTGTCCTAGTTCAGGCTTTTCAAATGTGAGGAATTGCGGCTTTTCTCTGTTTTATATAATTTTGAATTGAAATTTTTGAGTTTGGGACTGTCTGTCAGACAATGACCTTAGTGGATATCACCTTGGACTCTTGGTAACGGTGATGGGCATTTTTTAGTAGTTTCTGACATTTAATGGAGAACTTAATACACTGATCCATAATGAAAAGAATGGTTGGGAGCAGGCTATTAAATGTCGATTGTTGGTTTAAGCTTTCTTAACATGAGGATTTGCTCATCTTTCAGTTATAAATGATTGTAAATTGAGTTTTTTTTTTTAGGTTTAGGAACTGTTGGACAAGACAAGCTACTTGAAGACGTCACATTAGGCCCTGGGAAATTGTGTCTGGCCATTTTCCACCACTTTCTGAAACTTTATGGACTAAATGGTTAATCAATTACTTGAAAACATGACTGAGAAATTAGTCCACAATGAAAAAAATCACGACTTGAAGCCGCACTTTGCTATAACAACTAAGCCCTGCGTCGTCCAGCTCAATAACATCCTGTGTCAGACGGTATGCAGGTTACATTATTCCTTCAAAACCCAAGCTAAGGACATTAACAATATCTGCAGCACCTGCTTTGTTAGGTGTCCTCAAGTTAGATCAGCCTTTATAATAGGAGCAATGACACTTTTAATTTTACATTTGACACCTACATGTACATTTAGGATTTAAACGTTGCGTTACAGGCTTTAAATAAAAAGTGTTCACCGCAATACTTTAAGCTAACACATAACTTTTGTGACAACGCAACTCTAACTTAAAATGACTATTTAGAGTGATTGTCTGCCAGTGGTGAAACTATAGCTAAACACAGCGTATTTTATTTGAACATTGTCGGTTTTATTTAGCTAACGTTAAAGCTAACTCTTGTTGTGTTAGCTAGCGTTCAACCGTTTTGAACGTTAAACTCACGTTCTCCGGGGTGCACGAGCAGTCTTCGTCAAATGGCCACCCCTCGAAAGTTTTCAGTCTGTTCTCATAAAAATACATTGTAATGTCCTCTTCGTTGAGCTGCTCCATTGTGTTTAGAGTTAAAATAACTGTCTGTAACTTTAGCTTGAACCACCACCCGAAGCCACCGAGCTAAAGGGTGTTTTCAAATTTTCGCAAACGTTCACTTCGACTGTTTTGATTGGCGGATGAAGATCACGAGTGTCCAGCATCTTCTTCTTCATGGACTGACAACATGTAAAGTGCATTGGTGCGCCATCTAGTGTTTATGGCTTTGCAAGATTTTACTTGTACTACAGGGACAGTCAGTGGTTATCAAGGCAATTCCACAGGTAAAGGTGAATATAGTGAAAGGCATGTTACCTTATGAGGTGTTAGTTCAACACTTGCCTTCACTTTATATAGATGAACGTGACTTTAAAGAAAAAATGCACTAATATAGTATAAGGGATACCCTCAACACGGTACTCTTCCTCTCACCGTTACAAAGAAAAAAATGTGTTTAAAGATTATCCTAAAGAAATTAGAATTCGGACCGGATGCCCCACTCTCCCTATTTCACCAAAAACTGAAGACACTCATTTTAAATGATACACGACATGAAGCCTTACAATCATTTTCTAAGACAAAGATTTAGCATTGATAAAAACAACTGCATGTTTTGTGATTCTGAGATTTAAACTACAGAACATACAAAGCTCTGGAGTGACTTTCAAACACCCAGTTTTAAATACAATGATGTTAAATTTGGTGTGCTAATTGCGATTCCTTAATAATTATGGCTAAACAATTTATAAACAGATGTAGATTTATACATGTCAGACCAGTTTTCCTTGTCTACATGAATGACTTAATGATTTTCAAGATAGATATTAAATGTATTTTTAAAAAATCTGTATCATTTACATTTACAATATCATTCATATATTGTTCTCTGATTTGACCTCTGACTCTATAATTTATTTTCTATTTTACTTTGTTGTTAGTTTATTTATTTTTGTTTATTTTCCCATTAGAGTTTTAAACTCAGCCTGATATTTGTTTTGTTTGTACTTTATTTTCAACTTGATGTTTTAGTGGCCAAAATTTGTTAAGGAAAAAAGATTTATCAAAACAAAAATAAATAAATAAATAAATTTTGCTAAAACTTAAAACAAACCACAAAACGACCAATAAAATACAATGTATGTTAATAAATAGTTTTTGGAAATAGATAGAGACATGAAGCACAGTTTTCTTGCCCTCCTACCTGAACGCAAAGAAAGACGTTTGAACACACAAAAATAACCCGTCGTCATCGGACTTCCGTTTTTGTCTTCATGGGTAATGTAGTTCTTAGCGCTTATTGGTCTAAAACGCAGCGCGCGGAACTTTGTGAGGGCTTCCTGTCCCATCCACTGTCAACAACCGGCTCAGGATTACCTCGTTTGTTTTTGCCTCAAGTTTTGACTTTTATTACCTCACTCAGCTAACAGGGTTAACAGTGTATCTAACGTTACATATGCGGGCTGGTCCTTCTTCTTCGCTGGTGTTGCGGCCATGGAAGGACGGTGTGCTGTTGAGACTTGGGCAGAGTTTGGCTTCTCAGGAACATCATGCCCACCGAGGGTCAAGTGTGGTTTGGGAACAAATGTGTTCCCCTGCACCGGCAGCGACGAGGTTAATGTCTTCAGTACCCAGGAGAGAAAACACACGGTGAGTCACCTATATTTATCAGGCACCATAATTACACTGTAAAGCTAAATAGCTGCTAAGATAACTATATAGCTACATTTACTGTGTGTTGTGTTGTTGCAGGCTGTCCTCCAGTTCCCTGGTCCTGTGAGTGACCTGGTTGAGAGTCATGACAAGGAGCTCCTCTATGTAGCCTGTAGGACCGGAGTTTATTGTGTCAGTTTACAGTCCTTGCTATCCAGGTATGTAGGTGGTCCAGTTTTACTGCAGGACAACAATTAGATCCTCTAGTTCATGGATTGTCTAAGTTGTACTCATGTGACCTTTCACCTCTGCAGAGCTCAGAGCTCCCCAGTTGATGCATCCTCCAGTCCACCTGAGCTAAAAATCTCCTCAGAGTCTCTGGTTGTTGCAGAAGAAGGTGTGTTATCACTGCTTCACGTCGGCTCTGTCCTCCTGACTCTCTCCCAGAGGGACACATCCTGGATGTTGTCTCTGTACCAATTCTCAAACTATGAGATGCTCACGTCATTCAGAGTGGTCTCAGGAGTGGTACACAATGACGCAGAAAGACAAACAGGAAAGAGAAGGAGGCCTGTGCTGATTTGTGTCTACTGTAGTGATGCAGCACCATCATCTTCCCCCTCCACCTCTTCATCAGAGGCAACTTTAAGTGACGACCACTTCCGCCTCGAGCCGGTCCTCTTCAAACTTCTGTTTGGGATAGACGCCGCCCTCGCCAAATCCCCAGTTATCCTTTGTGGCCTGCCTGACGGGTGCCTGTATTTCTTTCCCCTGCATCTCCCAGGATCACGTCTCAGAGTCCTGCACAGCCTCGAGCAGCCAATCGTGTTTGTCGGAGCATCTGTCGTTGCCGAAACAGGTCCGGGATATGCACAGTGTTTGGTGGCAGTGGGTGAACTAGGGAGAGTGGTGCTCATCAAAACGGACAAGGGAGGGGACAACAGAACTGGTTTCATTGAGGGGTGTGTGCCGGGGCCTGTGATCTGTGGCTCTGTGGATAAAAGCTGCCTTTACTACAGCACAGGGTCAGACCTGCTGGTGCTTGATCTATCAGAGGGATCATCTGGGAGAGGAGGCCAAGAGAGGAATGAGGAGACATCCAGTAAGACAGACGCTGCCTTCCAAAGCCCCGCCAGTTTAAACGTGTGTAGAGTCGTCGCCTTGGCCGATCCTACATGCAGCACTGCAGGTAAGCAGGCCCAGCATAGAAGTGTTGACTTTTCAAATGTCAACCATAGAACAGTTTCTCTATGGCAGCCATTACTTTGGGTTCACACTACGACTGTATACAGCTGAAAACTGCGTGAGTTATACAATAGATACAGTTTGAAAAAGTCACTTCATTCATGTTATTTTTTTCACAGAGGCCAGTGTGACTTTGTCAGCAAATAAACAAGAAAATAAGTGATATAACATTCACAGTGATTTATTTTCTGCCTCATGTCTCTGCATGTTAGTTGACTGTCACACACTGTTAAGGGTAATTGAAACCAATGACTGTCTGAAGCAAGAATATGTCTTCATGTGACCCTGTTTTTTTTTCCTAACTTTGGATATTGCTCTTACAAACCAGATGAAGTTCAGCTGCTGGGGCTGTCTGTCAGAGGGCAGCTCCAGAAGATTACATTACCTGTAGGACGAGAGGGTGCAGGATTGTCCAAGGTGCCGTCCCCGCAGGCGGGCCGCAGCATCAGGGACCTCTTGTCTGCCATTGGGGACGTCTGTGAAAGGTACACCCAGTACAACAGGCATTTATTGTAGTTAAAGCTACAGCTGGAAACTTTTATTAAAATAACTTTTTTGTCATATTTGCCGAAACTGTTACTATGTCCTGACAGTAGTACACGTTATATAAATATTATTTATTATTATTATTTCTTTATTTTTAGAGTTACAAACTACAGCTTTAATATCATCCTGTTGATAGAAATGTAATTTTCCCCTCCTTTCCTTTAGAGCATCGCTGCTGAAAACTGCGATCAAATCCAAAAACCAAATCCTGAGGCACCTGAACCAGGTGCTGAACATCAGCTTCCTGCTGATAGCCAGTACAAATACTGAGGAGCATCTTCCCATCCAGGAAAAGCCAATCAGATGTCATGGCATGACCAGCTGGAGCAGATTGCTCCAAAAAGACTCCCTGAACCTGACATGTGTCCTGGATAATTCAAGTCCTTATGTTTTGGAACAAGGCTGGATGCTGAGCATCACTGTGTTCCCTCTGTCCTGTCCTCCCAGTGCAGGAGGGGGAAGCTACTCCACAAATTTTTTATTCCCGTTCCACAATCTCCATCCCGGGGAGAAGTTAGAGGTGTCCCTGCCCCTAGCAGCTGTAGGCGACACATTCCTCCCTGTGACAGTGAGCTGCTCCCTAATCTTCTAACTCACAACTCTCCTGGGAGAGGAGGCTGCAAACCTACCTGGGCTGCGTAGTAGCTGCATCAGTTTGCCCTTGAACACACTGACAGTGGATTGGTTGCATGCCTTACAGGTGAACAGTCCCATAACCACCCATCAAAAGGCCACATCTCAATCCAGCGACACAACAGATACCATCCAAGCTTTCATAAGATCAAGGCGGATTAGGTGCGGTGGAAGAGGGGAGGGAGGAGAGAGTGCTTCAAAGCCTGAGCGAGAGCAATATTCAGCAAGGGTACGGGTGGCGTCAGAGTTACTGAGGGATACACTGGTGTTGAAAAAGTCAGATTTGGATGCTCAGGGGCCAAAAGTGGCTCCTCAAAATGTCTGCCTGTCTCTGCTGGAGTGGCTCTTGTGTGAAGGTTGTGGAGGAGTGAAGACAGGACACCAAGGAGACAAGATTGCACTCAGCACCTCAGTGGTCCATGCTCAAGGTCCAAATGGACACGCTGTCAAACTGACTGCAAAAGAGGTAAAAATGATTGAATATCAGATGGATTCAAGTTTATTTTGTCTTGAAGTATTTGACTAAAACAGAGGCATGTTGTTTCTTTGTTCTCCAGGTAAATGTAGGAGAGGAGAGCATGAGGAAGGAGGAGTGCCTGGCCACGGTGGAGGTTCAGGTTGAGAGCTCTTCTATGGCAGCAGTGTGTGGACTGCACCATGCTGTGCTGCGCCGGGTACAGGTACAAACACCCACTGCCAGCTTCTCCAGCATTTTCAGAGGAACTTTTGAATTTTGTCCGACATTTTTGTTATACTTGACATCAGAAATGAAATAATATGAAAAATTCATATCTCTATTATAGTGACCAAAATTACTACAAAATTACAATTGTGTTGTTACAATGTGCTGAAAATGTCCTAAAAGCACTAGCACACACACTGAAATCATTTCATTAAGTTATAATCTGAAAAACTACAAATAAATTAGAAGCACTGTGCACCTTATGTAAACCAAAAAAACATATTAAATGTGCAACAACATCAAAGAAAGCCTGTCTTTGAAATACTTGCTTAAGTGTCTGTGTCACTTCAGATGGGGACAACGGACTAGTAGCATCACTGGGTTTGCATGCTCACACTGTTAAGGCCCCGTACACATGCTCCATTTCCTGGGCCCTCCAATCCATTGTTAACAACGTACATGCGAAAGATGCACTCAAAAGCAAAAGAAATGCAGAACAGCTTGCAAGTGTTACCAAGAGCCTGTTTTTTAGGGCATGAAGACTGAGCCCTGAAGTAAACAATGTTCAACTTTTGGAATGCAGCAACACACACATGCATGTCATGTGATGACGAACAACCAATCCCAGCTGGTAGACATCTTTCCTTTCTTCCTTAAGTCTTAAATATGGAGGAGAAGTTGATCATTTTAGTGCAGGGCTACCCGGAGCTTTACATCTGAACAACGGACAACAATTTAGGGTTTATACACACTCAAAAAAAATGTGGAGGAAGATCACCTCAGTGCTCAGGATTTCTGGTAAGTAGACTATACAGCGCTGGTTATAGTCGCTTAGCAACTTAAGACACAGCCTGACTCCGTTCTTGACAGTTGTTGCAAGAGTAGAACCCATGTACAAAGGCAATGCCTTCGCTGCAGTGGCCATGGGTTTGGTTCCAGCCTGCGGCCCTTCACTGCATGTCATCCCCCCCACTATTGACTCACACCCCTGCTTGATACAGATGTTATCGACGTTGTAGTACGATACAGATCAATGTTGATATTTCTTGTCTTCCACCTCCTTTTATTGTAAAGTGAAAATTGCTGCAATCACAGTCTCAAGTGCCCACTACAACTTAGTCACACAGTCCAACAATTATTTTTTTAGCATTATCGACTACAGCAGACTTTCCCAGGCAGACGTGACTCAGCTCGGTCTCACCAGGCTCAATAATTATGTGTGTCTCTGCTTTTAAATGTAGACGCGACAATTTAATTGAAATTCCTTCAGACTATTTGTCTGCTCTGTTCCTACACACAGGCTCTGTTGCAGAGGGCTCCTGAGAAGACTGCTTCCACAAAGACAGTCCACAGTTTAGATTTAAGACAGGCACTGCTGCGAGCAGAGGTAAGACCTATGTCTACTAACAATTATTCTTATTACCTAATCATCCAACCACATGTTATGCCATTACAGTGACATAAAAGGAAGAAAACGATGTGAATTGGATAGTTGTGAAGGCTACGACGAGCAACTGTTGCATTTTATTAGCTATAACCCATTCTGCTTTTTGTCATCGGCTAATATTGTGTCTCTGTTTTGTTTAAATCTAAAGTATGTTGATATATTTTGAGCTCTTTGCTTTTCCTCCTCCTCCTCTCATGTCAGCACCTGCAACAGCAGATTGACCAAAGTCGAATCTCGGGGGCCTTCGGCGTGGGTGTGTCCACAGGGCAGACGGACCGCTCTCTTCTCAGTGTTTACCGGGCGCTCAGAGAAAACCCTCTCCTTGTAATTTAGCACTGTTTTCCGTCCGAGCCTACGCAGCTGCCCTCGGCCTTGTCCAGTGTTATATAAGCTGTCTTTGCAGCTGATGCATGAAAAATAATGTCCATAATCGTCATTGTTATTGTAAATGTGCTTTTACATCACTGTAAATGACTGTTGCGTTTTATATTTTACACAAAGAAGAATTTATAACTCATTATTTTCCATCATTACACTGCTATTGTACATGTTCTAAAAAATAATGATCACCCTATTTTTTTTTGAGTTGTGTGTTTCAGCTGAACCTCTCTTTACAAACTGTTACATTTAACTGAAGGTGACAGAAGAGCTCAGGTGGAGTAAAAGTATCCGCAATTACACTCCAAATGGGAAAACTGTGTCTTACAGCTGGGTGAAGGTTGCTGGTTCATGGTCTCCTGAAGTGTCAGACATGTAGGTGTAACACTCGACCTGACGTCTTGTATAATAGTTGTTCTTGAAGGTGGTGCTGGAGACGAGTGTATACACTTAACATCTACAAATCCAAAAAAGGAATAAGGAATTGAAGAAACACAGCAGAGGGACAACAATAAACTGGTACAGCAGCTCAACCAGTGACCACCTGACCAGTTTGCAATGGCTGAAAAATGTGAAAAACCTCTGCTCGCCTCGTGGCAAGAATAGTGCTCTCACCATGGCAGTAATAATACAAATGATTCCTTGTGCCAATGTGGAAAAGCACAAGTTCCTGCCTACACCACATTAAAAACAGCTCCTGCCATGACAGGAACAGTAGCCCCCTAGTGCCTCCTCGAATCGGAAGAAACACTTCATGTTCTTGTAACATCAGTTAGGCCTATAAAAGCTGACATCATCCAAGTGGCCAAAAAAAAGCAAACCATTAAAACTATAACCCTGACAGGTTAGGGAACTGACCACACTTCCTGCTATCATCATAGCAACAATCACGTAAGTCACAGAAACAGCAACACCTTCTCGCATCAAAGTGGACATGTGCTGGTCTCCACATGTCCGAAGCAGCAGCAGCAGCAGCAGGTTCTGTCAGACTGGAGTGATGTTTGCTTCCTGTACAGATGCTGACCCCTGAGGCTTGTAGGGTTCCTACATGGCAGATAACTGTGGACCCTTGAAACAGTAATGAATCTCAGCAATCGCAGACAATGAAGAGGAAATTCCTCCTCTTTTCCAAATGACAAACACCAGTGGACCCTTGAAACCTCAGCAGCAATGAATCAGCTCTATCAGATGACAGAGATGGCATGATTTAGAAGAAAAAAACTCCTCTGCTTCAACAGTAGCTAATTTGTTTTCACACACCTCAACAATTCAATATAATACAACTCTGTCAGTAGGCTTCACCGCTACCTATGTGTACCTTTACTTTTGATACTCTAACTGTATACATTCTGATGATTATTTTTACTTAGAGGCAAAGAAAAAATCTCAAAATTGTTCACCAGTGAACGGTGTGCTGTAGATTCACTATGACTGTAGGGCTCTGGTTCCCTTGTTTTGACTTGTGACCCCATAAAATGTGGTATGATTGGTGAGCAGTTCAACCGAAGAGTGTTTGTCCCCGTCACTGACTGATTTTTATAGGCCCCAGAGAGGTGAAAGTATTTCTCAAGGAAGCAAAAATGAAAGAAAAATACAGAAATATTCTGGTGTGAGGAGTATGGTTGTGTGTGGCTATTCAAGGAGCTGTATGCAACGGTCAGAGCATACCTATGATTCAGAGTCTGAGCCGTGATTGCCTGCACATGGCTGACATTGAGGGGGCTGAGGTGGCGGCCAGCAGATAATGGTGTTAACAATGTGAACAGTGCTAACAATGCTAATGGTGTTAACCGGGGAGGGGACTGGAGGGTAGGCATTACTCTTCGCTACCTGCCCAAATGGAAACATCTAGGGCTGATAAATGAAGGCACTTAAACCTTTGAGCACTGAGCTAATTGGTGTGATTTCTTTTAAAAACATGGGGAAAAAGGCAATGAGCAACTTGGTAAGAAATTTCAAACAAATTGCAAAAAAAAAGTATAATATTATTTTTTTAAATATATATATTATATTATATATTATTGTGTTATAGTAATGTTCATAATTGTTATTACTTTTTTAAATGATGTTACAGAATGATTATAATTTTTAAGCACTTTCCAGGTCATTTTCCCTTTTTGTTTCAACTTTTAACTTTCTGTCTTTCTTTTGTTTGTTTTTTTGTTTTGTTTGCTTTTTAAAGAAATCAAGCCAATTTGCTCAGGTTTTTAAAGGGTTAAGTGCCAAAAACTGCAGTTCCTTTAATGGCCTCCTGGCTGGCTGCAGAAGCAAGTCTTCCCCATAGACCCCCATGTTAAAATGCACAACTTTACAGCAGAAACAAACATGTTTACAGCCTGGTACAAAAATGGTTTTGGTTTCTATAGCTAATGTCACCCCTCATGACAACTGTATGGGGGTAGATTTTAATATAACTCACTCGTTTACATTTTATTAAGACTTAAACTTAGTTTAGAGCGGGCTGCTTTGAGTAACGTGTTATCTGCTGACAGTGTCCTCAGCTTCTTTGTCAGATCTACCTCTTGCTCCTCCTCGGTGCCAGCTTCTCCCTCAAATGATGGCCACGTTGATGGCCAAAATGCCAAATCTGATCTCCCCACATGGATCCATGTAGTGATGATGGTGCAGGATGACAGTAGCCAAAACTTTCCAGTAAACCTGTCAAACTCTATAACACAATCTGGACCCAATCCTATCCTGATCCTGGTAGAAATGTGACATTTCTTAAACAAAACATACAAGCATACAAGTGTATTTTTTTTTATCTTTATGCTCATAAAAGAAAGAAGAAATGTCGAGAAACATAACAGAGGGACAAATGCAATATCCACCCACTTCTAGTTACAGGTTGTAATTAGTACAGCTACCATGTACATAAGTATTGGTTACAGTCTTCTACTGTTTCTGCAGTTGACGACTGGAAACCTAATCATACTTGTCTGCTAATAAACATCCCCATACACCAGCACCATGCTAAAGACTAGTAAAAGGTGACCTCTCTTGTAATGGGGACCTTGTCTGTCTCAAATGGCACCCCGATTTGTTGTTCTTCTTAGACTGTCAATAATGTAACACCTGTACAGAGTGGGAGACTGCTGGGGAGATAAAGAGGAGAAAGAGGATGGCATGAAAAGATAAAGTTTGCTTGGTTGTACATCTGCAGTGGTTGAAAGACGCTTAGAAATCTACATCTTTACTAAGAAGGCGGATTTTTGAAAATCTGTATTTTAGTTTCAGACAATGTTTCAATCTCGCAGCACATGCTCAATGAAAAAAAAAATCTAAAGGATCAACACTAAAACTCTACAGTTCATTCACACATTTTTTTGCTGTTTCATGATCAAGTTGACTCAAAACTTTGTTCACTTCATCACTTTCTTGGCTTAATGTGGTCAGTTCTTACACTTTCTCCTGCTGTATGAGTCAATCTGTTGCAAGTCTCTGTTGCCACCTCTTTGTAACAGGGAGGAGAAAAAAGTTGGATGAAATCAGGACAAGCAGTAACTCGTCTCTGATGTGTAACTGTCTGTCACTTCAAAGTGCCACAGAGTTTAATTTATAAAGTATTGATTCTGGCTCTGGACTGGTGAATAGCAGGCGATGAACTCGACGATGAGAGGGGGAGGATTGTGTTAATACTCCCAAAGGGCTGAGCTGTTCAGGGTGAGTCCGTCTCCCTTCAGCGTGCCTCCCTGGTCTCCACGCAGGTATTTGCCGTTCTTGCCACGGATGGCGAGGCGACCGTGCTCCAGGAGCTCCAGAGTGAAATCCTCAGGGGCCTCACCGTCTGAGCACACCAGCCCAGCGCTGTTCACGTACCAGAACCGCCCATCGACACCTAAAAGTTTGACAACACAAAAAGCAGAGCAGCAGCAGTGTGTTAGTGATGCAGAGTGGGCTATCAGGAGTGTGATAAAGCACTACATTTGATGTCCATAGCTGAAACAGAGTTGGGCAGCTAAAAAGAAGCTGTGGTCACATACATTTTGTATGAGTGGGCACATCCTGACCTTTAATGTGGTACGCCCCATTGCTAAAATGCAGGGTGAAAATGTCGTAGACTGATCTGCTGCCGTCCAGAGTGTTAGAGTTCTTGTGGTGGCAGATGAATCCGTTCTCTCCTCTGAGGATCAGCATGGGTCGGTTGATCAGTTTCAAAGTGAGCTGCTCGTCCTCGCCTGACAAAAGGGTGATAGCAGTTTCATGAAGACACATCAGAGGAAGGAGGTACTTTAAGGAAAAGGTGATTAGAGGAGAAGAAAACCTAAAATTGTCTCTTACCTATGGAGTCACTGACAGCCAGAAGCTGACCATTCTTCTTGGTGCAGATGTATTTTCCATTGTTAGCTTTTAGTGCCACCTTGTGGCCAAGCCACTCCACTGAAAACATGGTGTTTGCTGACCTGCAGTGGGGCATCACGAGAGAGAAAATCAGACTTTCCTTGCTTTTAAGTGATCATAAGTTTTGTTTGTAAAATTTAAATCTGTGACGTAACCAGTAAAACCAGCTGTCAGATAAATGTAGCAGAGTAGAAAAAACATTTTCCTCTGAAATGTAATGAAGTAAACATAAAGCATGGAACACAAATACTCAAGTAAGCCTGTACCTCTGAAAATTACCTCCTCTGAAAGTTAATTTCCATCACTGTAAATATCGTTACTACATGTTGAGTGCACATGCAAAAACAAAATAAAAAACAAAATAAAGAAAGTCAGCTAAGAGACATTTGGGTGCTTGAGATCATGTACCTGAGATTTATAACTATATGCTATTATTTGTCATCTCTTACATGCAATCGACTCGCCCTATTAATGTCATTCTTCTAGTGTTATTGTCAATCATCTCTTTTTTTAGTAGATTTATATATAAATTTCATGACTGATTTTCATTTTCAGTAACACCTTTTCTTCTCGTGTGATACTTTTGCATCAGATATCTGCCATTAACTAATGAAATTCACTTTATTTCTTTTTAAGTATTCATGATGACTATTTACAATTAGAACTTGTGAAATCAGAGGTCAAAGTTTATGTGGGGTAGTGGAAAGCTGCATGTGATTAGAGGCAGCAATTAAAGGAGCTGTATGCAACACTCAGGGCATATCTTTGATTCAGAGGGTGAGCTAAGATTGTCTGCACACAGCTCTCAACATGGAGATTGCTGACCTGCTAGCTGACGATGTTCAGCTACTATGGGTTGGGACAGCATTACCAGCTGTTATTAGCTAGTCTTGGGATACACACACATATAACGTGACTTCATTCTCTGCTCAGGATGCCATTACTCCACTGTATCTTTACATAGCAACTAGTTGTTTGCGGCTATATCAATGCTCTGAATGTCAAACAGTTCCTTTTGTGAACCTATGTCTGCAGTATGAAATGAAGACTTGACACCAGATGATGCATTTACTTTCACTCTATGAGAGCACTGACTCACACTTCAGTGGCAGTACTCTGGATGCCTCCGTGGGCCACCAGATCCCAGTAGTTCCCTTGGCTGGTGCGGAACGTACACTTCCTGGTTTCCTTGTCAATCTCCATCTGAAATGTCTCCATGTCCGTCTCATCTTCCTGATTGGCTGCAAGGCTAACTCCTGGGAGGGGCATAGCAAACACGTGCTGTCATTAATACTTAACACTTGAGGAGTATAAAGTGAAATCCATCCATTTGCTGCTGCTCACATATTTTATTAATGGTCACTTTCCATTTTTTGTCATGTCTTTGTTGCATTACAGTGTTGTATATTGCATATGTGCAATTACTGCCAAAATTTAAGGCAGCATCAATACATGTGTTCACAAAAACACATCTGATTGTACTGAATGGGGGTAATTTGTGCATGAAATAAACAAATTCCTCTACCTTTTCTTTCCTTTCTGGTTTCTAAGTGGCAAGTTGAAAACTAACAAAGGAATCTGGGAAAACAGCACCATGGCGGCTTGCTAATCAGGTTGTATTGTTATGTTTAGCTTGGCCCAGCATGAAAGAGTTGGTAATCACATTTGATCCTGGGATGTTAGGTTATTTTTAAGCGATTCCGTCTTGAAATGCGCCCTTGATCTGACGTGCCAAGCATACACTTTCCTGAGGGGTAAATACATTTTCACTGATTGTGGTTCTGGATGCATTTATGGACAGAATATAAATGTAAATAAAATAAATGCACTAAATGTGCCCGTGCAGGAAAATCTTCCAGAGACAAGCTATTCCATACCAAATGTGTAGAATGCATGCCTTTTTACAATAATACGTGCTACACAGAGATAACAGAGATAACACTCACACGCTGCATCATTGCATTGAGAATACTGAACAACCAAACATAAACCACACCTTTGATTGCCAAACACATTATAGAAACCACTCAGAAACCAATTATTTTAGAATTTCAGTGCTAACACACCAAATAATATTGGTGTCAAACACGCGAGAAACAACACAGTGATGTTTTTTCCTCTCTGCTACTAACTTCCTTTCTATTTTAGATGTATTTTGTGACACAAACATGCCACTGTTACATTTTCAGCTGTCAGCATTATCATAAATGTTGGCAGAAAAGAAAATATTTTTTTGTAACCACCAAAAGACAGACTGCAGAGAGCTAAATACCAAATTAGATGCATCCCAATACATTTAATCCTTTAACAACACTCATCAATGCTCATCACCCTGGTTTTATCTCCCCTGCTCCCCCCTCTGGTCACCCTTCTCTACCTTCCTCCCTTCCCCCATCTCCCTCCCTCCGTCCTTACCCCTGACCCCCTCAAACCCCCACCTCCCAACATCACC
>JAPZEB010000014.1:18971813-18989686 GCA_029783705.1 Chaetodon striatus | reverse complement strand
GATGCACATACATGCACCAGTCTGAGATTCTTTTGGGGCATTTTGCTTTAATTTGATATATGACCGTAGATACAGTCTGCAGGAGGGAGAAAAGGAACGACATGCGACAAAGATGTCATGGTTACTGAGCTACCGAGATGCTTTAATCACATCATATTCACACCCAGTAAACTAGATATCATGAGGTCTTACAACTGGTGAAATTATCATTGATCTTAAGTGCATTTGAAGCATAAATTTCTGCCCCTCTACTCCACACCTATGCCTGGGGGCCCATCACTCTCATTCTCTCTTATCCCGACTCAATGTCATGCTTTGTCTACCTATTCCATGTGTCCATTTCACACTAATTCAACCCAGAAATGATCCTCCGACAGGGCTCAGCTGGGACCTCGCAGCCGCTGTCTGATAGATGAGAGGAGAGGGGACGGAGGAAGGAGAGAAGGATGGAGGAAGAGAAAGAAACAGAGAACAGGGAAAGAAAGAGATTAGATACGCTGAAATCCAAGCCAGCAATCTGAGGATATCAATAGCTGTGTTGATGACCATCTTTGACACAGCAGTTGGTCAAGCATACGGAATAAGGTGTTGTCATCATAGCCATGATCACTGATAAACTATGCACGGCACACTCCTAATCAGTACGATCCCTGGCGCATCTACACAAACATGCCCACAAAAACACATATCAGCAGTGCCACATTTGGATCAGACCCCAGATCCAGCTCCACTTTCTGGCGTTGTCCTACCTGCAGGCTGCAAGTGGAGCAGGCCTAACTAATCCATCAGCGATAGCTGGCTCTGACATCTATTATTAATGGTAAGCTGATGCCACTATCCCCCTGTCCCTTATTTTCCTCTTTCACCCAATCCCTCATCCTCCACAACTGCATTTTCTGTTGTTTTTATATCAGTCAATTCTTTTTTTTCCCCAGCCTATCTGGTTCTGTGTGTGTGTGTCTGTCTGTTCATGCATTCACCGTGTGTGTGTGTGTGTGTGTGTGTGTGTGTATTTGTGTGCATGTGTTCACTTGTGTTAATGGAAAGTTTGTCTCTTTGGACCATCATCTCTTTTTCACTTTCAGGGCAGAGTGAACCACGGGGAGGTGATGAGAGACATGATGACAGATCTACACGACCTACTAACACACACACACACACATGCACGCACACACATGCACACACACACACTGCAGGCAACAAGGATAAAGAGCATCTCAGGGCAGAGAGAAAATGGTGCATTCCGTTGCTGTCCACCAAAAATACTTTCATACCTAAATTCATGCTCTACCTCATAACAGCTGACCCTCTTTTATCAGTAACCCATTTACTGCATTTGTACTCACTTTAAATAGATGGCCAACACGACTCCTCTGGACTAAATGGAGCACAAAACATAGGTGGTAATTTATGTGTAAAGACACAGGTGACATGAGGGAGGACAAAGAGCCCACCTGTCTCCACACACACTCCTATTGTGCTTAAGTCCTTAGAGAGTCCTCCTCCAGTTGGATCCTCCCTTCTCTCCCCTTCATCTCCTTTAATCACCATGTTGAACCAATAGATATATTTACACAAGTACTAAAGAATGTTGAGGCACGGAAGAATTTTGCACTTTTGTCCCACTTTTAGTACAACTGTTCAGCATTTCACCTACAATAGATTTCTCTCTTAACCAGTTTGTTTCCTTGATTTGCAGCAGCACATCAGCGCTGACTGATGTGCTGGGGGTAACCGGGTTAGATTAGTGGGTTAGAGTGGGACCCCGAGGGGCAGAAGCTTTGGCCCCAGGTGAGAGGCAGCTTGGGTTTCTGAAAGCAGACTCCCCCCCCTCGCCTTCCAGGAACAGGGGCCAACTTCATCAATAATTCAACACACCTCAACTCACCACTCGCCGCAGCAGGATGGTATGGTTGTGTGTGGGCGAGTGTGTCGGAGGAAGATAAAGCTTTTGTTTGTGCAGAACAAGTGTAGGAAGAGAGAGGGGGAAAGAAAGAGAGACAGGCAGTAACGGAAAAATGTGAGAAAGCATTTCTGTCTGTGCATACATTCGTACATGAAGCCGCTCTGTATACTGTATGCGTGTTATACTGCACCACATCTTTCCTTCCCTTCAGCCAATCCGTTTACTGTGCTCCCAGTCGTTTGGTTTCTGCCTGAAGCTCTCACTGCTACCCAGGAACAATGAGCAGGGAGAGATTCAGTTACAGCACCCGGGGCTGAAGTAACTCGACCCTGCAGACAAGAATCTGCAGCCTGCAGATGGGTGTCATGGCCAAGTATGCTGACAAGCAATGTTGGTGTATGCTAATCCGCCCCAAATCCAGTTTCAAATCAGACCAGCAAACCGTTTCGACCGTCAGCAGTTGAACACTTGTCCAAGTCCGTCTAGTGCACATTGGTTAGATGAAACATGATCGTCACAATTGCAGTTTTTTTAGTTTTTACACTGATCAAAGAAATTCAACCTTGCATTTGAGAGGGAAAAAAAACAACAACAACTTTGTAGCCAATGTGGCACAGGTGTAATCCATCAGTATAGTAGTCTGGTGTCGTGTCTGCATGCTGATCAAATAACGCACCCCAACCGCCCTGTCACAAGACCGAAGAGTAAATACATAATACAGTATCAACAGAGCATTACTGCACAGCATATAGGTTACAGGCAGCTGTTTCAGTACGCCCAAGGGGCAAAAGCGTACAGTGTTAACACCATTACCCAACAAAGCCGGGAGGAACATTTGAGAAGGAATGAAAGGGGATTTTTGAAAAGATCATTTATAATAGATTATTTGGTAAAACTTTCTATTATATGTGCTGCATTTTATGACAGGGTATCCACCATTACAGGAATACAACACTTGCTCTGCCAGCATTAAAATCCATTCTTGTAAAACTATGTGCCAATTGTTGAGAAATCTATCTCGGTAGTTATTCCCAACATGGGTGTACAATAAATCTGTTATCTGAGCAAACCACTTGCCTGTGCAAGACTTAATACCGACAGTGGACTAACCCAAATCAATTGCAGCCCTAAAACAAATGACGTATCCGTCTCAGGTCTCTCAGATGAGGCTGATAGTCTCCTGTATCAGCGTCATCTATCTTGTTTTCTTGGAAAGATGCAGCTATCCAATGTGATGCTGGTGCATAGTGATTGCAGACTACATTACCCATAATTACCATGCATCCCTTATCAGTTGTCAATCATTAGAGAGTGGCCTGTTCCCTCAACCAGCATGCCCACAAGTCAATGTACTTCCTGTGAATTGTAAGCTCAGTTTTCTGGGGGTGTATCAGTGCTCAGTATGTACTGTATAGTAGTAGTAACTGTAGTAGTTGTAGTATTTGTTGCCCGTCTGCTTTATTATGTATGCGTGTAGGTCAGTGTGTGTCAGCTAAAGGCTCATGTGACCACACTCAGTGGCACATAAGGTCAGCCTCCAGCCATTTAATCAGACATGTGGGATCCCGTGTAGTACTTTAAGGAACCGAGGAAACTGCAGTAGTTGTAGCTTGTGCATGCATGCAACGTTTCAGGGCAAAATCTCCTGCTGATGTTATCCTTACCTTGTCTTATGGATACATATCGCCCATTGGCGGCCATCAGAACCACCTGTGGGTGGCTCTCCTCTAGGTCAAACAGTTCATCTTTGCCCGGCTTGGAGCACCGTCCAGACCTCAGAGTGCCCGTAGGCCCCATGGGAGACAAATACTTCCCCTCACAGTCTTTAAAGGCCAGCTTCCCACACTTCAGCTCCAACGTGTACGCCGTGGCCTTCCCACTCTGCGTCAAGAGCTTCCCATCGTTGCTGAGGAAGCGGCTGTCGCAGGTCTTAAGGCAGTACTTCCCATCTAGGTAGACAAGGGTCAGGAGCGCTGCCACACCCCAGGGAATGTTCATATCCACAGCGATTTCCCCATCCTCCATAGAGAGGTGGGCGTAACGCTTGCGGGCCACAGACAGCAGGTTGGCCTGCGGATGTAGAGCCAGATGCACAGCCCACAGCTCAGCATCTGTGATGAGCTGGGCAAAGCAGGACAGATAGTCCCGGGAGCCACCGAAGAAGCGGAGATGTTGCTCAGACTGCAGGGCCCAGCGACCGTCTGATTGAGCCACGATGAGGAAGCGGCAGTCTGAATTTTGCCCATCGGCCTCGCAGGTGACTTTGCCGTCCTTGTCAGAGGCCAGGTAGCGTCCCAGGTGGCTGCGCAAGTAGACCACCTGGGTGTCCTGAGAGTCCTGCTCTAGAGTCCATATCTGCTTCTTCTTCATGCTGGGTGCAGACGCATTCACCTGAGAGACAAGGAAATGTTCCAACACAGAGCATGAAGGCTTTTCATCCTCAGTCTTACGTTCTATATACAACAAACCTGACAAGTTCATACCTAAATGTGTGCAGCCCTGTATAGACACAAAAAATAATGCCAATATGCAGGCTGTTCTCATGCACTGTTCATACATTTACCTATGAAAAGCAATGCAACACAATTTGTAGATAATCCACATAATCATGATGCAGTAATCTGTGTATGACCCACATAATGGGAAAGGCTGGGATCACATAACCGATGTGCTAACAGGAGGAGGGCTGAGTATCAGTACTTGATACCTTTAAGTTATTGACCAAAATAACCCAGTATTGAAACTTCTCCAGTCAAGTGATATCGGCATTCAATCCTTTTTCCCAGATCTAGAAAAAAATAACTATATATATGGTTCAGTCGCAGCCAATTGCTGCAAACATTCTTTGATTAACGTGACATGCGATTAGTCCACTACTGTGGCAGCTACAATCCCCACAGTCTGTAGTGTGGTAAAGTTGAGCACAATGTATTTGACGAAATTGGTAGTTCAACCATAAACTGTATCAAATAAAGTACTGTATTGGTAGTGGTATCACTTTAAGGGTACAGGAATTGGTACTGGTACTGAATTTTTTTTAAACGACACCCAGCCCTAGAGAGGAGTAAAGAAGGAAGTAGCAAGGAGACCAAAAGTCTGCGTACGGTATTTGGTTGGGATGGTGGAGGGTCAAACAACAGAGGACTGTCCCTTAGAAAAACAGCTTTTGGAACTGAGTGAAACCAAGTGAACTTTTTTTGTTATTTTAAGGGCCTTTGTCACCGTGTTTCTTTTCCTAAACCTAATGTATGTAACTTTACTTTAGTAAGTAACTTTACATGAAGTTTACAGTTCTTCTTTTATATAGCATGACATGTTTGTACCTTGAAACCAAAGGCCTCAGCAGTGAGGTAGCGACCCTCATGGTTGATGAGACCAAACTGCAACTTCAAGGGACGGTTCCCATTAGCAGGCATCTTCACCTGTGGATTTAAGGATGCAGCAGAAAGAAGGAGAACAAGAAACGAGACAAGTTAGGGATGGAGGAAAGAGCAGGAAAGGAGAATGAGAGTAGGCAAATAGACCTGACATGGGATGAAGGATTGAGGGATATGCATAAAAAAGGGAGGGGATAAAAGGTTTTTTAAAAGAGGTGAGGAATAAGGAGGGGGATGAAGTCATGGAGAATGATGAAATGAGAAAGTCTTAAAGACAGGAAATCAATTCATTAAGGTACAGTATATAAAGCACTCCCAAGACCACAAATTCCTTCCCCCGCCCATGGCTTCATTATACATTTTTCCAGCTACAGCCTCCTAATTTACTTACTGTGGTTTTGTGGCTTCCCCTCTGCAGTTTCTGCGGCTCTAATTCCAGCTCCCAGATTTAAGAGGCTTCTTTCGCCAAGCGTCCTCTTGTAATTCTTTCTCTCTCCTTTCCTCCTCTTGCTGGCTCTCACGTTCTGTTGATCGGGTCTCCCGGCTCCCCTCCGCCACCGCTGCCTCTCCTCACCCTAATCAGGCAGCAAAGACTTGAGTCAGCCTTGATCTCTCTTTAGTTCGGAGTCCAGCGTCAACCTCTCTTTCTCTGTAGACTAATTTTGTTCTCGACTGCTTATCTTCGCTTCTGCAGCCGAACCCTCTCTCTTGTTGAGCAGTGCTCTCTTGTCCAGCCTCACTCCCGTTCTTGCTTGACTTGTTATTCACCCTGAAGGCTCAATCACCTGGTCCCTTCTGACTAGTCTTCCCTGGGGTTTTGTTTTCGTCCTTCTTTTGCCTACTATCTTCGGATCGCATCGAATACACCAACTTTCTTCTTCACCTTCCTTGAAGTCCGCGTTCCTCGTTTTGTCAGACCAAAGTTTGATCAGTGAAGAAGAACATCCTCAGCAGTCCTGCAAATTTTATGGTAGTGCATTGAAGGACTCCTTCACTCTTCCCCTAAACATAAGCCATCCATCACAGCTGAACTCAGCAACAAAGGGTGCTCGCCTCTGTAGTCTTAAGCCTCTCTCTGTCGCTTTTTCCTCCCATCCTCTCCTTCTCTCTCTCTGCCTTTCTCTAACCTGCCATGTGTATAATCCTGCCTTTCTCTGCGCTTTATTCTGAGCTCTGCACTTCGCCTCTTTCTGTGACACATAAAGACAGGTAAGTAGAAACAATGCACACACACACACATGCACACAGGGCGCCGGGTAACCAGAGCACTCCCTGTGCCTTTGGGGTAGTTGCCTGAGTGCAGCTCCCCTTACTTGCCTAGGCTGGGGGGTTTAGTTACACACCTTCTCTGATTGCAAGCTCTCTGGGTCAGTCCTAATGGGAAATGTGTCTGAGAGGCCGAGGGAGTCGCACTTTACATCCGAATTTGGGAGACAAGCAATGGGAAAGGAGATTGCGGCTGTTGTAAAGGAAACGATAATAAGCTAATCAACATATGGGGGTTTGAATGACTGTGTGTGTGTGTGTGCAGCAAGTGCGCCTGCAAGTGTGTGTGAGTCTGTGTGTGAGTAATCAACCTTGCCAATCAGCACTATTATAAGTCTTCTTTGCAGAGTAAACAGACGTGTCTGTTCCTGAGTCCATCTAATCCTCAACCCAATCATCCCAACCTGGCTAATCTACCAGCACGACCCCTCCCCACTTCTCTCTCTCACATACACACACACACACACACGCACACAAACACACACACACGCTCACCCTTCTGCTTGTCAATGGCCATAAACATACACATAGACTCACTGACCCACAGCAACATGCGTGTCATCACCACACACACACAACAAACACACACAAAGGTCAGAGGAGGGTCTCAGGGTTCACAGTAAACACCACCCACCCAAAGATTTACTCCTCCTGACCCAGACTTGAACTGCTGCGCTTTACGCAAAATGTGATAAACAGTGTGTGTCACACACACACACGCACAAAGATACTGAGGGACATTAGTGCTGTAACTGAGTGTGAGAACACTAAACAGACTGACATGTCACCTCTCTGAGATGCTGACATGAGATCAGCTTCTGTGTTTTAAGTCTGAAACGTTGCTTCTTTGCTTTATTTCTGCTACTTTCACTCCCGCAGTATACTCTGGCAAAATCTTTGTATGAACAATAAGAAGACAGAACCAGACCACTGGCTCTGGAACAGAAATCTGATTTCAAAATAATTTATCCAAGTGTCTTAATATCATGAAAATGTTCCTTTTGCCCTCACAATACTTAAATAGGAACCTTATTAATGCTTCAAAATCTCAGAGAGCCATCACTGGGATCAGTAATGAATCCAAACCTGTGGCTGTGGCTATTTTGTTATATTTTAATTATAAAATCATAATCTAGTTTTACTAAGTGCTGTAATTCAGTAGACACTAGCGTGTATGAATTAATAAATGGGCCTACCAGGCACAGGCCCTGGGGCCCAGACCTGCAAAATGCCCATCACATTAACACCAGGAAGAGACTTAAAATGAACACAAAGAGACGCAAAGCATCTACAAAGAGATTCAAAATGTCCACAAAAAGGGACAAAAAACACAACCACAAAAAATTTACTGAGACATAAAAAATACCCCAAAGGGACACAGAACCACAGAGAGATGCAAAAGAACAACAAAAAAGGCTTAACAACTATAAGGTCTGTGTGTCTAGCATCGATGTAGCACAGGTGCAACCCCTTTGCATGTTTAGTCTCTACTTGTTATTTATCTATTATCAATTCCAACAATTCATAAATTATGTTTTTCGTCATGAAATGCTTTGCTTTTTTTAGAGAATTTCTAAGGTCCGGAGGTGATGATTAAACCTAAGCTGATGTTGTTGCGTGTATGTGTATCATATAAAATAAAAATGCCCACTCTTCACATCAGTCTTGTAGAAATTCACATCAACTGTTGATATCTAAACAAAATTAACGACAATAATATATGAATATTACTGCTGTGAGATTAATAAAGGACAAACAACCTGCCAGCGATCGATAGTAGCGATAGAAGTGCACGGGCTCTTCACTACATACTGTAAATGGGACTCACTTAAAGCTGATGAACTCCAAAAGGCTCTATTTCTTTATCTTCAGAGGGAGTCACTGGCAGGAGGTCTGGCACAGTCCGATGTAAACCCTTCAAACTCATCTAGGTTTTCTTTCAACATGTACAATTTACAATTTACATGCCCCTCAAACTGAGACATTAAAGTGAAAATAGCTGCCTTAACGCATCATTATGAAGTAAATGTTGACAGCACAATTTATTGGCTGAAGAATAATGACACCATCAGTGTTAAGATTGTTTCACTTTAAGCCTCGCTTTCACTTTGCTATTCTTTCTGCCATTGGGTACGATATCCCAGGAAAATGAAGACTCAATTTACAGCCCAAAGGTGCAGAGTTAGGTGTGCAACCAAAATAGGAAGAGGATAAAGCCTTTGTTTTCCCCAGTAGCTATCAGTATCTATCCCCAGTTCTCTGCAGTACTACCACTGGCAGAAATGGTGGATGGTGAAACACCGGAGTAACCTTGGAAAACAAAATGCATTGTGTCCTTGTGTTTTTGGTAGTTGCTAAGCTCTGAGGAAAACAGGAAGCAAGCCTGTTTTCTTTGTGACAACAGTTGCAACAAAAATACAACTTGGAAATAGGAGGAAAACTTTAAAAGTAGTCTGTTTCCACTTTAAAGGGACATTAAATGGCGAAAGCATTACGTAAAGGTGTACTTTACATAATCCATCAAGACTTTGAAAAAGTCTCTAGTCTACCTGTCTGTTCATAAACACACCCAATGATGTGGATAAACCACTTCTCTACAGTCGTTCACTCTGCTTCTCTACTTGGTTGAGCCATCTGATCTCCTACTGGTAAGAGGAGCCGCATTGTGCATGTGTGCAAATGTGTGTAACAGCACTTTATCTTTAAAATAAATGAATTGGAAAATCCTGAAATCCTAATCAGGAAAAATTGGTGTTCTCTCTTTCATACAAACCACAAATACACACACAATCATGCACACACACACACACACACACATAGAAAATACACTGCAGAGAGTGGAAGAAAAAAGGAGGCAGGAGGAGCAGACAGACACAAATCAAAAAAAGTCATATACTGTTATTGTTATCAGTGCTATTATTTTCATTACTATCACTATTATCACTATTACTGTACTTCCTCCTCATATGTGTCCTATCCCACGCATCATTAGCTCGCTCTCTGTGGCCCCAGGGGGGCTGCGTCATCGTCTGCTGTTGTGCCGGCACTCCTGATGCCGTCGGCACAGTGACGCCTGTCGATAGCCAACCAGATGTTTTTTTTTTTTCTCCCCCCCCTCAACTCCTTATTCTGGGACGGCGGCTGTGCAAGGTTCACCGTGGCAACCGTGGAATGGTGCTTTAGAAGCCATTACAGCGGTCCTCTGATGACACTCAAATAGCTATCATTACACCTCCTCCAAGGAGACACAGAGGGAGGAGGAGGAGGGAGGGAGGTGAGAAGGGAAGGGAAGGGGAGAGATGAGGCAAGGGAAGGATGGATGGGTGAAGGCGAGGAGGAGAGGAAAAGAGGTGGTGGAGGAGAAGATGAAGAACGAGGAGAAGGAGGTGAAAGAGAGGAGAGGAAAGGGAAACAGCTGAAAGGTGACCGGTGGGAGATGGGTTAAGGGTGTAGGGAGACGGAGGGGGAATCGGCAAATTACACAGGCAGACAGGGATGGGAAACCACGTTAAAGATATAGAAGGTGCATGGAAGAAGGGATGAGAGGGGAAGGGAGTGACTGAGGAAGAGAATGGGGAATTCAAAATGACCGTTCTGAGTTAACAGCCTCCAGCCTTTTTCTACCCTATTAAGTTCTATTCTGCCATTACTTGGGACTGCGGGGGGCTGCCTCGTACCCCACAGTGCCCCTCTGCTCTTACAGACGCCCCCTCCCTGCACACACACACATCCACAAATACACACTCCCTTCCACACTCTTCCTCAGTTTCCTCCTCCAGTCATCCTCTTACCCCCTTTTTTTCCACTTTCAGTCCCTCTCCCCCTCCTCGCTCTCTCGTTTTCACTTCAATTCCAGAGGTTGTGAACTGAATGAAAGAGAGATCACCTGGATCAATCTTTGAGTCCACCGCTTGTCCTTGTTGTTGCTGTTGCAAAAAGCACGCCAAAACAAGCTGTATAGGTTTTTTTTTCTTTGTTCACGTTCCTTCCTCTCTTCCCTGACACATTATG
Organism: Chaetodon striatus; assembly: GCA_029783705.1. Classification (NCBI taxonomy): domain Eukaryota; kingdom Metazoa; phylum Chordata; class Actinopteri; order Chaetodontiformes; family Chaetodontidae; genus Chaetodon; species Chaetodon striatus. The sequence continues at coordinate 18,979,126 of JAPZEB010000014.1, read as the reverse complement.
AACCTGTATCAGTAAAAATCCACTTGTATCAGGACCCAGGACATGGCAACCTGTTACCCAGTTACACACAACTATCTGAGGGCCGCGTTAGGCTAGAAAGAACATGTTTGTTTGGCAACCATGTTGGAAATCAAAGGGAAGAGGGAGAGAAAGAGAAAAGCCACATTTTGTAGCATCTTCTGAGTACTTAAGGCTGCTTTGTCATATTTAAGGTGTAAATGTACCTGCATTAGTGTACAAAAGAGTGAAAAGGTATTAAAAAATTTTTCAATCTGATTGAGAATACTGTTACTCAAACAGCTTTTACTTCTTTACCCAGAAGTCTCTGTCATGTTTTTCCTTAAGAATACATAACATTTGAATAAAAAATTATGTGAAAGACATGTTTTCTTTTCTCTTGCAGTCATGTGTTATTTGACATGCACAGTGCCGGGCCTAGCATATTGGACGCCGTAGGCAAGCAACACCTGACACAGCCCCACCAGCTGAAAAAAAGTTTCATCAGGCTGTTCGCATGCATGTTGTACGCTTTCTTATGACAAGTAATGCAGAAAAATTTGTACGCATCTCACCTAATGATGAACCAGTAGGAAGGTTGTGATCACGTAGGTTGGTGGATAGGTCACAGAACACAGGACTTTCCCCCGCAACTTTCCCCTCGGAGACATGTGCTCAGAACTATGTAAACTTTTAAAGAACTTTGAGCCTTTTTAAGTTACATCTTCATAATGTATTTTTTCCTAAACCTAACCACGGTAACATTTAACTTCATGTCAAGGACGCAACGATATTCATGGGGCGCTAATTTGTTGCACTTTACGAACCTTTGTATGAGGAAACGTTGATGCAGTATGCACACGTTTGTTGCACCCGTCAATGCTTTTCTGATATTGTTCTGATTGTGGGTGATGATCACACACATTACGGTGAACTGCATTGCCAGGAATATAGGCGGTACCCCTACTATAGACCTAGTTTTTTGGATCATTGTTTCCAGTATGGGTGGCGTCGTAGACAGCTGCCTCTGTTGCCTATAGGAGGATCTGCCACTGGACATGCATGAGGGTGAGAACAAGTCAAAATAAGTCTGAGGATGCAGCCAGCTACAAGACTCATCGACTCATTGACTAAGTGTGACTGTTACCTGACTGAAATGTCGGTGAAAACAGTAGGAAATCTTTCAGTGCAATGAGCCAAACACACACTTTCCAACCTGTTTCCAACATGAATGGTGGAAAAAAGGTGTTCATATCAACTTTTTCTTCCCACCTCTTCCTCTTCTCATCAACACACCTCCATTTCGTCACTCCTCCTTGTCTCTTTTCCTACGTCTCCTCTCCTTATGCACTGGAGAACAAGAGAAATGAGAGAGTGTTTTCTACTTTTTATTCATGCTGAAACAGTTGTATCCTCACACCATGACCTGACATGCTCACAGTTGTAATTCCCAAAGCCACCACTGAGGGGCGGTGTCAGCCTTCTTCTTCGGTTCCTTTACGAGAACCTTGCCTATATATTTTTTGGAGGTTAAAAAAAGAGAGAGAAGATTGATGATTGGTTTGTCAGTGTTGGTGCCTGTGTGACTGCATAGCGTAGGAGGGAATGACTTTAGTGCTATTTAAAATGGCTGCTTTTAATGTCTCCCGCTTTTGGGGGGGACTTTGCAGAAACTGAAAGGCGTCAACAACACGTGCAGCGTTATCAACTGTAAAACATCAGTGCAATTAAAACAAGAGAGGAGGAGGGGGAGTGCCCCCCCCTCCATGTTTCAATCATTTCCAGTCACTGTACCTGAGTCTGTTTCTCTGCCATGTAAAGCAGGCTGTACATGGCATAACAGGAGCAGGTTTGACCCACAATTTTAGAGCCTGAATGTGTGAATGTGGGTTATACCTCACTGCTAAGCATGCATTTCTCATGTGCTTTTAATCCCATTGGTTTTCTTGCATGCTGATTTGATTATGATCAGGGCAACGCGCACGCTTGAAAAGGCTGCAGCGCTGCTCTGGTCGCCCCATGTGCTCCACTATAGTTCAGTATATTACCCTCGCTTTTCTTTAAATGTGTCTGAAACGAGGCTTTGAAACAGTCCGGATTAACTGATGTATCGCGTTTCTAAAAACAAACCGCCTCTGAATCATTCATTAATTCACATTTGGCTATTACAGTGCGGGTTTGTGTTTTATGGGCAGAGCAGCTCCTTCCTGTGTGGTAGGAAAGAGTTAATAACAACGGGCTAAACGTGATGAGTGAGGGGACTCTGTGAAAAGCAGCGAGCCAATCCGCGTCAAGATTAACACCTTGCGCGGCCGTGATTGGCCCAAATCCTGGTCGTTGTTGTTTGGAGCTCAAAACCCACGTGGGGGCGCGAGCCCTCATGTGAGCTCTCATTGGCTAAGACCCCGCACTCGAGACCGGCCCACAGACGGTCTCGCCGTGTCATTGGCCCAGCTGCCGCCCTTGACTCCTCCCCCGCCCTCACCGACTCCCCTCCGCCCCCCCCTCCCGCCTTGTTTTTCCGTCCGAGAGGAAAGGAAATATCCCTCTCGCGAGCTCCATGGGCTCGCGCGGGCAGCCGCGCCGCCGCCGTCGTCGTTTCACATCTATCAGGAGGCGCGCGAACTCACGTCTGACATTTCGCACCGATCCTCTTACCGGCCCGAAAATACGAAAAAAAACCACGATTACCAGATATGATATTTAACTCAGCGTCAGCGCGCGAGGAGTTTCCCGTTCTGTCGTTTTATCGCCGGTTTCACCGAGACGTCTCTCTGTTTCTTCATTTTCTCTTCATAAGGCAGCCAGCAGCTTCGCTCTGCCGCTATACCGGACATGCACCGACACACACACACACACACACACGCACACACACACACACACACGCACTTGTCCATGTTCATATGTGCAGTTTTGCAGTGACAGGACCATTAACCTTTAATGAATTAATTATATTACTAAAGATTAACAGGCAAGGGAGCTTAATCAAATTTGGTGGGTGAGAGTATAGCCTCTGGCCTCTATCTGTCTATCTATCTATCTATCTATCTATCTATCTAAAGTCCATAGGTCCTTTTAACTTTCTCAACAATCCACTAAAATGTATGGATGTCTTATTAAAGGACTTATTAAAATGTAAATTTGTTACTACAAAACACTAAATATACAGTTGCAGTTTAGATAAAGTGCTTAATTTAAGCCTCTGACACTTTAAAAAAAAAAAAAAACTATTCTATATACGACTGAGATGAAACACTAAACAACGCATTTTCATCTCAGTTGTCAAATATCTCCACTTTGTCAGTGGACTTTTGTGTGTAATTGTGACGCACTAGGTAGCCTCCTGAGTCTGTTGCTGACATTCTGGGACAGCGTGTCAATTTACCGTTGTTACATGCAGTGTGTCTTTTCAAAATACTCCTCTGTTTTTCCAGGAAATGTATAGTTTCTCCTCTATAGGTGCATATACAGATGTGCAACGCCTCGTATTTATGTTTATTGTGTTGTGCAACAAAAGCAAGTGGTTGTATAGAAAAAAAGAATCATGGTTTGCCTCAGTTTTCACACAGGAAGTGAACAGTGGGCTTCAGGCTCCTTGTAGCTCCTTACATTGTTACTAGCTTCATAACACCGTGAAAAGTGCCTTTGTGTGTTGGTATGTTACACGTACATCTGCTGATACAGCGGCGGTATTAGACGACTTCGGTTGGTTGCCACTGCGTCAACAACTGCTGCTGCCTGGTGCGTATTATACCGCTGCGAAAGGTACCTTTGTGCGTCGGTATTCGACGCCCAGATCACTGACAAAGCAGCGGCATATGACAAGCTGGGCATGAGAACAGGCGGAATTACATTCATCTGCACCTTCAAATGTACAAATGTCTTATTAAAGGACTTTTTACATGTTAATTGTTTACTACGAAACACTAAATGTGCAGGTGCAGTTTAGATAAAGTATTTAATTTAACCCTCTAAGGCATTTTTTTTTGGTTAGCTATTATTGTATATCCACTGTAACAAGGTTGTGGTGGTAAAAGCTAATCTGAAAAAGATGTGACAACATGGACTGTAAAAACAAGCTGCACGAACTGTATGTGGTGAGAAGACAACAAGAAATTCAGTTGTAGCGCTCCTTGCTTGATTCTGTCTGGGAGTTAAACAAGTTCAATTTATTGCAATCAGCGCAAATTACTTTTTTTTCTACACAGGTATTGCATAAGAAGTGAGGCACACAGGCTGTATAAAAGGCTCAGGAAAACTAAACTTGTTGAATAAGAAAACAGTGATTCTCAGTGCCAGAAACGTCCTAAAAAGCTATGACATTGGTGCGCTGTCATAACCTAACTGGAGCTGTGCTGAGAGTTGTTGAATGCTCACAAAATAATTGTTCTTATCTCTGTACAGTCGGCTTTGAAGACGGACAGGATTCTCCAATATTTTATCTTTCAGACAAACCAAGGAGAACCTGCGAGGACTTGTGTAAGTGAAGCCTGTTAGCAGTGAGGCGGGACTTCTCATTCAACTTCCATTCTGTAGGTCTTTGCCATGGTCTCCATCAACTCCTGAGAAAAAAATATTATATGTGGAAATATTTAACTGTTTCTTGCTAACTTTATCTGCTGTTTTGTGCCAGGCAGGTGGGGCACAGATTTATCTGAACTGTATTTTTCACTGCAGCAGACAGTGAAGATGTGGTCAGCAAAACCAAAACACAAATGAGTTGAGCGGCTAAAAAAGCTCCGTAAGAGCTGTAGAATTGTGGAGTACGTCTTTGTGAGTGACCCCTTTCACGTTACATAGAGAGTCAGTGGTGTTCTGGTGTAGCACTACTGGGTAGATGGGAAGGTTATAAAGGAGGTAGTTGGTATACTCTCCTTTAATTCCAGTGACTTTTTGGCTGAGAGATGTAAACAGCCTGCATATTCCCTCCACTACAATGTTTCAAGTCATCTCATGCAGTGTGAATGTAAAAATTAGAAGTAACACTGGTTTAATGATCAAGAAACATTAAGATGCAGATAAGTCACCAAATATGACTTGTTTTGCCTAACAAATCAGGATATACTTTTCTGCATCCTGCACCTGAACCTGTGTGCACATGCATACTTTCCTTTTTTTGATAATGAAGGGCAACTATTCTCTTGATATTGTATCTTCCATAGTGATTATTCGTGAGCCTCACAGACCAGCCACAGTGACTCTTTTGGGAATTTCTGCCTCCAGAACATCCCTCACCCTTCCTCCTCCTCTTGAATTGTTAAATAATTCTGCTAAACTCGGCTCAGATTGAATCTCCTGTCCATTCAGTTCACCTCAGAATCGAGATCAGTCAGCTTTTTCTCGCCTCATCCTATGCCGGAGCCGTGCTGCGGATTTAGCTTGCCTCTGATCCAGCAGCAGCAGGCACGGCGGCCCTCGCTGTGTGACGGCTGCAGGAGGGGAGCTGGGCCAGCGGGGAAGGGGGATACCCCCCGTGTGCGCTCGGCAATTGTTGTCGTGGCGATGGTGGCCGTAGTGGTGGTTGCCAGGGAGATGGCGGTTGCTTGTCTGACCCGTCCCCCTCGTGCTGTCACCGGCATTATTGATGCACGCCGCTGCTTGGCATTGTGGGAGTGCGGGAGGGAGGGCGGAGAGGACAACGGTTAATGAGTTCAGGAGGAACAGGGACTCTCCCTGCTCCCTCTTTCCTTTCTCTGTTTCCTCATCACCTCACTCCCTCTCTCCAGCTCCCTCCCCCTCTCTGCTCCCTCTCTCCCCCCTTCATTTCTCATGGGTGTCTGTCTTGTGCGAGTGTGCATTAAGAATGTGGGTCTCTCATGATCCATCATGGCAAAATGCACTTTCCCTCTCCTTCACACACACACACAAGCACACTCACACACAAATGCTCACACACCTAAACGGCATACAGACGGTGCACTCACAAAAACATGTTCTCCCACACCTTTGCTCGAACAGCGTAACTGACTCATTCGCAACCACTCCTTTCCCCCTCACTTATACACACACACACACACACAGACACAAGCACACACACAGATGCTGCCCTGCTGTTATGCCTGAAGGTAGGAGAGCTAGCAAGATTAATAATGACCCCTGACTCCCCATAGACAGACCCAAATATACACAGTTTGGAGAGAGAGGGAGAAAGAGCCAAGGCATAGAGAATGAAGGGAAGAACAAGGTGAGGCCAAATGGTGACTAAAAATACACACTTTAGACACAAAGACACAGAGAAAATGTATACAGTTTAGAAAGTGATAGAAAGAAAGAGTGGATGAAGAATTGGGAGGCCAAACATGCAAAACTGGGCGAGAGGAGTTGTGGTTGTAAGGGAGCAGACAGCATGTCTACACTAATTGGGCTATATTTAATTTTTATTTGTGTGGACACCTGAAAATCGGAACCATTTTCAGTCATGATCTCTAGAGTAGATAAATTCAAAATCACTGGCCATGAATTTTTAGTGTGGATAAGGAAAACAGAGCATTTGGAGAGCAGTGATGTAAGCTTGGTCAGGGCGTGTGTCAAGGTCTCACTTCCATAACGTTAAGGGACATGCAAGAGAAAGAATGGTCAAAATGGAAGCAGCAGAGGCCACAGTAGCTGGGCTTTTAGTGACTAGTAGGGGCCAAAAACATTAGATCCCAAAATCCCTATAATGCAACTCAATAGTGTTTTTCATTAGACGTAAATATTTGTAGTCCCCATGCCAAGATCAGTGATTATGGCTGTAGTGGTCCATGTTTTTGCAGCTGCTTCACAATATACAGTATGTTGACTGATGCAAATAATGTGGAACCAAAGTTCAAAAACTTTTAGCCGGATGCAATTAGCAATATATGTTGAGGTTAGATTAACAAGCAGATTGGCGTCTTTGCATAAGTCAGTTACACCAAGGTGAGTGCTGATGAAATGCCAGAGCTGGAAGACCCGCCTGCAGGTTCCCGTTAAGCTACGATGACAACAGAGAAAGAGTTTGTGTTTAAGACAGAACAGTGAGTCAGCATAGCTCCACCTTTGTAGGGGATGTGAATGGAAACACACCCAACACGCCAATACATGTGTTTGATGTCCCAATCACCAGCATGATAAATAACAGGGTGCTTTGAAAGTTAAAATAAAAGCCATGGTGGAACTAATTGAGATACTCTCATAATGCACAGGTTTTCTTTAATTGCTCCTTATTTTTACAATCAAAAAATCAAAGTGACGAGTGGGCAAACTGTTTCCTTAGTCCCCTGGATTTCAACTGTCTGTGACACTTGCACTTAAAAAAAAAAAAAAAAAAAAAAAAAAAAAAAAAAAAAAATTTG
>JAPZEB010000014.1:18946732-18956732 GCA_029783705.1 Chaetodon striatus | reverse complement strand
AACACTTCCATTCACCCTGTATCTCAGTTTTAGCGCCTGTCTCGTTAACCCACCCTCCAAAAAAAGTCCAGTCTGCTCTGATTGGTCAATTTTTCCAGGTCTTTCCTATCTCTGCGTCTCTGCAGCCTCATTGCAGCCATGGAAAGACTGTCACAACGTAGGGCGGCACTTCCTACTGTGAAAAATCATCTTCTAAACCAAATCGTCACAATTGGACATGTTCCAGTAGGAATATGATCCGAAATCAGACAGAAATCAACATGCTCCTTGTTTCATGTTATTCATTCATGTTTAATCTGCTTCCAGTTTTATTTTGTAGGTTGTCTCCTCATGTGTCGTGTCTTGTTTTACTTCCTGTCTTTCTGTGTTTTCCCGCCTGTTTTCTGTCACACCTGTCTCATTAGTCCTTCCCTGTTCCCAGAGTCCTCCCTTCACACCTGTTCTGTATTAGTCTTGTTTGCTCCACCCTAGTGTTCCCCTCCAAACCCTTGTTGTTAGCCAATCCCCATTTCCCTCCTTTTGTCCGTGTCCTACTCAAGCTGTGTCTCGTTCTGTGATTAATTTTCTGTGTATATATACCTGTGTGTTTCCCTTTGTTCTTTGTCATTTCATCCTGCGTTCATTTCTGTGTCCATCCCAGTCTTCATGGCGTTGTCTCTTCCTGGTCTCTCTTTTTCCATTTTGGATTTCCTCCCCAAGTTCTTACTTGTGTTCATCGTGCTTCCCTGGTTGGTTTTCAGTTTAGTTTGGAGTTTTAGTTACCTACCTCTTCTGGATGTTTTTTGATCAGCTGCATTAAAGCTCGGCTTTTGTTAAAACTTCAACCTGCCTAGTACTCTAAATTTGGGTCTTCCTTGAACCAATTGATGAAGATGATATATATGCTGATGATTATCATACCATGTGCATTGAAAAAAAAAGCAACTGGATGTTGGATGCTTTTCACACATACTTCCATTTACAAAATGGTTTAGAGTTTCAGTTATGGTAATAAAACGTTTGTTCAGTCTCTACTGTTTTCATTCCTTAAAGGGTCATTCTGACTCAAAAGAAATTCTTTAATACTGATACCGTGAAACCACGACATTTTCTGAGATAGTTAACGCACTGTGAAAATCTCTTTCTGTTGCAACCCTAGTAACAACATATATAATGCAACTCTGGTCACATATAAAACAAACATCTGATATTGTAACATTATATATGACAGAAAATAAGTAAATGCATAATAGGTTCACTTCAAATTATGTTCACAATATTTATGCCAATAAATTTAGTAGGTTACATGAAAGTTCCAGTGCTCCTTTTTCAGCAACACCCTGACAGAAAGTTGAATCAACCAATTATACAGGACCACAAAACACATTGTTTCAGGACATGTGCTCATTGGCCCCTCTGTTACCCATAACAACCCACTGTGCGTACATCTGCAGAGACATTTACATTTATCTGTGTACCCTTAAAGGTTGCACCACAGCCAATGAAGGAGCCATAATTTTACCCATGTGGGATTTACTACTTAAAATAAAACACAGACTCTGACCAGACTAAAAGGAAATGAGACTAGAATTCTGAATTGGCCCCCATTTGGTTCCAATGGTTCAGATGGACCCATGTTAACAATATATGACTTAGGATTTAAGAGTCTGGTCATGTGTATCTTCGGCTTTGTTGTAAGCCCTTGCATCACAGCCACATTAAATCCAGATGGCCAAAATGTTGTTGTGATGGTTGTATGTCTTGTTCTCAAACTTTTCCTTGGTCAAGTAAAAATAAAAATGTACGAGGCAGTTTATCCTGCTACTGGTTCAAGTCTCCATAAAGTCAGACCTGGACAAGTAGTAGGGTAGACTTCATTCAATAGATAGACGTTTTCAGGCCAAACGGTTCTGGGGACACCCTGAGAGGAATTGTCAAATGAGGAGCTCCCCCAGGTTCTACAAACTGTCAAGGGCTTACTGAAACAGAAGCTAAAAAGAGTCCATCAGAATGGCATTCTAAGGACTTGATCATTCCTATGATCTTGCAGTGCAGACACCACAAAAAGGGACGATCCTACAATGAGGTTTTTAGAATCATCAAGAACAATCCTCTGGGTGTGTCCTTGGTCAACCAGTGTTTCGTGAGCTAATGCATTCTTGCTATTACAAGACAGGGCTGATGATATTCTCTATTTTTCTGATAGTCAACAAATCCCACGAAAAGACCAAAACCAACAAAGAACTGACCCTATTAACAGGTGTTCTGTGATACAGCTCATATATCTTTGCCGTAGACCTCCATTGTTGTCCATAAGGATAAAAACCACACGAACAAGGTCTCAGTAAAGTTGGGAAGTATTTAAAGATGGACTAAAGCATTGTTTATTTGTTGATGATAAGAAAAATACAGAATAACATAAGCTTTGACCTTTATCATTGATTTTTTTCTCCTTCTCAGGTGTAGCCGAGACTTAACTCTGTTACTCCACTTTGATTTATGCACATTGGTGGAGCTGCAGGGTCTATATTCCACCCATTTCTTTCTTTTCTAAAAGTCTATCTTGTATGGTCCTTCAGCCCATCACCTGGGATACTTCATGTGCATATGCAGGGAAGATGATGATGTTAATTACTGTATGTTCACACGTTAATGGAGACTAGAAGTCTTTATGTCCACACTGAAAGCAAAACTGAAGATCTGTTTGAGCTGAATTTGCGGCACTGACAAGGCTGGAGTTTTTTTCCCTCCAGCGCAGTTTGTAGAAAGCCTTCCACTCTTCCCTTTGTCTGTTTCTCTGAATGCTTCTCTCATTGTCTTCGACTTCTTTCAGATAATCTCATTTAGACTTCCCCTCTTGATTCTCAAGCCTCCTTCTCTTTCTCTCAGCGGAGCTCCCTGCCTCTCTCCCATGGCTCTGTCTTTCTCTCTCTTTCTCACTCACTTCCTCTAAATGCACACAGTATTGATGTTTTTCTCTCCATCATGGCCCCTGTGATGCTTTTCCTCCTTTTAGTTCTCCCCTTTGTCTTCCACCTTTTATTTGTCAAAGGTTCTCTGTAGTGTTTTCTCCCCAGGTATACTCTCCCTCATGCACACAGATGTATAGATATACCAGGGGTTTGACAGAGTTTTTGAAAGCCAAGACCAATACTGGGTTTTGTTCTGAAACTGCTGATGGACAATATATATGTCGATGTACAATATCTATAAAAATGACAATTTTCCTGCTGACCAAATGAACTATAGAAATGTCAAACCCCCAACAAAGATGCTGGGTGTTAGCGTTAGAGGTTTCTGGATTGAAATACAGACAAATAAGCAATCATGAAAATGCCTGAATTGAGTAGAGCTATCACTTCTATTAAAAATTTGGACAACTGCTCAAATATTTAATTTTTTTCTTAAATTCAAAGCTCAAAGTAAGCACAACAGGTTATACCTAGACTCTTGTGGCTCTTTGTTGAATGTGTCTGGGAACTGTAATGTGTGGAGCTGTCCATAGATGGAGAGATTGTGGCTAAAGTTAAGGCTGTTGGCTGACTTTGTAAAATACTACTGCCTTTTAGGAAGATTAGCTGGTCAGGAGAGGTGGCAGAGGCACCATGAATGAACACACCAACATAAACTCTGTTTAAGTGGTTTAGGTTTAGGATTAGGCGAATTGAAGGGGAATTACCACAACCAAATTACAAAATGCTTCCCCCTTGTTAACCTGCAATCAGTCTCCATCTCAACAACATCTGGTCCCAGAAGTTCTATTCGGACCCAGACCTATAACTGATAAATTATTAAGAATAATTACATTTTGGTGAAAATTTTATATTTAAACAGAATCGCATTGTAGCACGTGTTTAGCACACCAGGAAACTCACGAACCGACTGCATGTGGTAAATCATCTTACACGATGCTACGTAGCCAATCAAATCTGTACATCATGACTTGAGTAAGTGAGATACACACGTGACAAGACAAAAGACAGCGGCTGATGACAAAAAGTGAGTCACAGAAAAGTAATGTCACATAGCGTGTTCTACAGAAAAAAAGTAGACAGCCAAAACAGAGTTTTTAATCAAGAATGGACTCTTACATTCATTTAAGTATCACAACACCTTCAGAATGACTTGTTTCACTGTCCTAATTCGATCCCTTCGGTCTTATAACATTTGAAAGTTGCACAATGAAATCATTTTATCCCCACATTCAAGTTAACAGAGGGCTAAACTGGATCTCAGCTGCACAGCTGCCAGAAGTCTCTCGGGGGTTTGCTTTATGGGCCCCACGATTGAGATGATACTGTAGAAATCTTACGATAATTTTTTCCACTAGCAGTTCAAAACCAGTATGTCTTCTCATATGTTTCGAAACCATTGCAATTATTAAAAGCAGCAATCTGAGACAAAGCACAGAGTTTCTTTTGAGTGAACCTTACCAACCTCCCTGTTGAAAATCAACAAATTGCTGACTGGGATTAGGGCACTTGGTTTGGTTGGAAAAGTTCCTGAACCTGAGCAAATCTGATGAAGCAATATGCGAAACGTGTAGTTAGCTCCCTTCTTTTTTTTCATGTGTAATTATTCATGTGGTTTATCCTGCACCGGCTTGCACCCAGGAGAGAGGCACGGCAGTGCACAGAGTTTCTTCAGTTTTTTTTTGAAGTTCCAGTACCTGCTGATACAAGGAAACCTTGTTGCAGATTTTTAAGACAGTCTATGTAATTTTTTAAAAACTGGTAGAATAGGCTTGACTTGTTCATAGAACTTATACAACATCCATTCTGGTGCTGCAGTATTTGCGGTACTGCAAGTTGCGATGCCTGAAAACCTCCTCTAGTATGTCTGCCTCTCACAAAATTTGAAAAATCGCAGTCTTTGACTCGTTGGCTAATTGGTCTGTGTGACTTCCAATTCAATCTCTTTTTTTGCTTCCTTTCAAAACATACCAGCAGCCAGATGGCCAACATATTTATAAAGACCAAAGGAACAAAAAAAGCAAGTAGAAAACAAAACGCGTTTTACACATAGACTGTATTAAAAAAGTGGATGTAGCCACTGTGATGTCTACTGCTGAACTGTAGCATAGGCAGTATAGGTGAATATTAAAGGCGCTGTCATTTCCTACATTCCCTTTTTGTTATGAAATTGCTACTTAGCAAAGTCTACTAAATAATAGAGAGGCCCTTTTTTCTGGATTCTTGCCCTAAAGCATGCCCCGCTTTATCGTCTATTTTACTCTAAATGGGACCATAATTTACAAAATGAACATAATGCAGTATTTAAGAGAATGTGGAACTAGTGATCGAGAAAGAAAAGTCTATCGAGGTCATAAATCAAGCGAGAAGTAGAGTCCTTTTTTTTTTTTTTTTTCGCAATTGCATGTTTTTTTTGTTGTTGTCTTTTTTTTGCATCCATTGAAGTCGCCCCTGCTGGCCATTAGAAAGAAAGCAGGGTTAATATACTTTCACATTAGCTTCACATTTCAGACCTGGAGGCGATGTCTGCTTCTTTCATACCGACTATAGTTGTACAATGGCAACACATAGTCGCTATATTTTTCTCTACAAAGTTTTAACCATCACCTTTAGCTATTGCTTTTTATTTCTGCAGCAGGTTTCCTTTTCACTGCTGTTGATTTGTCCAGTGCAACCTCTGAAGTGTAAGATATTAATGGCAACTTTTGCACAGACGAAACAAACACACCTGCAGATTATATATATATATATATATATATATATATATATGTATATATATATATGTGTGTGTGTGTGTGTGTGTGTGTGTCATCATAGCAGACGGACACTCAGCATCCAAAAAGATGACACTTCTTTACAACGTGACCAAAATGGCTTTATAGAGTTAATCTTGGACACAACAGAGCCCTAACATGAGGATTAATTTACAGCGAAACAGGTATTTTCTGGTGGTGATTCAGCTGTAACCTTCATGCTTCCTGCAATATTCACTATTTAATAAAGATAATTTCAGCTTGATATATTGGGTTACTTGTAATAAAACACACACACACTTGAATACACATACCACCTTTGCACCCTCTCCTTTTGACTGTAAAAAGCAGCAGTAATAGAAAGCCACGCACCATGTCAAGCTGTATTTTACATTTACAAGCATATCTCCCAACAAGCCAATCTGAGGTGGTGAGGCCAGATGAGGCTGGCTGTATCACGGTCCATCTAGTCAGCAGTTGCTGGCCTTATAAGATGGCCTGTATCTATGCAGAAAGGATATTTAGGGAGAGACGCAGAGCGAGATGAATGATGGGTGGAAGGGAGTACGGATGAGAGATGTAAAAAGAGAAGGCTCATGTACAAGAGACGCCTTAAAGAGCGGAGAGGTTGGTTTCAGCGTGTTTAAGAGCTTTGGCAGAGGAGCGGCTACCGCTACTGCGACTGTGGTTTCTGGAGGAATCGATGTGTGTGTGTCTATGCATGTGTGTGTGTCAGATATGGGGAAAAGGATCCAGGGTATTTTCCTGGCATTTGATGGACAGCTTAACGCTCGGCTTGTAAAAACAGCAGAGCAAAATGTTCCACGTGCCAAAGGACAGGAGGAGGTCACACACACACACACACGCACACACACACTCACGCACAATAAAAGTGAAGTGCGGGGTTGTAGTCTTATTTATTAGGGATCCTGTGGTGTGGGTGAACAGTCACTGGGTGGTAGGGCAGTGTGGGCTAAAACCAGATGATGTTTTCTTAACATTTCCCCTGATTACCTCCAACATCTCCCATCTGTAATCAGATTTCCAACATTTCCCTGTAGCCCGTTAAAACCCTCCTGCTGGTGACCACATAGCCTCAATTGGCTCTTGTAGAAATCTTGTGTGCAACTAATAAGATCAAGAGCAATAGAAATAGTGACAGATTGAAAGAGAAATGGCCTTGTTTGCACAATGGCATACACCACTTAGACTTAATGATGAAATCTACAGACGAGGGACTTTCACACACTACTTCTCTACTTCTTTAATACGCTTGTGTCAATGTAGTTCATATTTCTTTGGGTAGGTCATCAGCTACTCACCTTCTCCCCTCCGCTCCACTTGCCTTTCACCTTCCACGTCACGTTCATCTCCTCGCTCTTCTCTACAAACATCCAGTTTAGTCCAGTGAACCACATCTGAGACGACGTCATTCTGCTGCAGCACAGCCAACATTGCACAAGCTTTCCGTTTCACTGCCCCCGACCTCTTGGTTTCTTCATACCTATTCCAATCTCAAGATGACAGTCTTGAACGAGTATTACAACATTTTGTGTTTGTTGCATTTTGTTGGGTGATTGAGCAACGGAAATGGGAGGCTTGCTGGAAACAGCCAGTTGGGTTACCGGTAGGTGAATTTTTTTAAGCACAGGACATTTTGCTTTTCAAAATGAGCAGAAAAAGCAAAGGTTTATGTAACTATAAACACTGCTTGACGAGTTCAAGTTGTACAAGTTGTCAGGAACTGAATTGAAAGCGGAAATGTTAAGTGAATTATTTGTGAATTTCACTGCAGATATCAGAGTTGATGTTGTGATTGTTGTTGTTGCCGTGTTGCTTCACATGGCAGCGTACGATCAAATACCACATGGAATTTTCAAGAACATATTAAATGAACATGGCTGACCTTCAATAAATCAAATCTTGACTCAGACACTATTAAGATAAAAGAGGGAGAACATAGAGTTTTTATTGTAGGGAAATTACATCATGTGATGCTGACCATACGCTTTCTGAGAAACCATTTCCGAGAAAGGGCTTCTAGCCATGCTGGCTCTTGGAAATGTTGGTGAGTTGCTCCATCACATTGGTCTGGACTGAAATATCTCAGCTTCATGCCTTTTGGGAATCCCTTTTTTTCCATATTGCGCCATCATCATTTCTAAATTTGTCCAATACTTTAGTTTATGACTAAATATTTACAAAACGAATGACATTCCCATTAGCCTCAGCTGCACTTTGTGTTTAATGCATTTAGCACAAAGCACTACTGTGCCTAAGTATAGCCTCTCAGAACTGCTAGCATAGTTGAAGACTCTTAGTCCAATGCATTCTCAACGCAGGTCCTCATACACTGATGCTCTCTCTTGCCTCTTGCATGTGATAAGAAACACCACAGGCACCCTTTTACGTCTCAATGAGAGAACCTTCAATGTCTGTATGTGACGCACAGCTATCTCCAGGCTGAAACTCATAACATGTGATTGAAGCTGTCAAACGGTCGCTGAACTGTTGCAAAAAACATCATGTGGGGCGCTCTTTATTCCTATGACAGCTGCATAGTGGCACATGAAGCTAAAAAAGCTTGAGATTTGAGACTTGAGGCCCAGAAACTGCTGGTGGCTAAACGGCTGACAGTTCGCTGTGCGACTTTCGAATGTTATTTTACCGAAGGGGTCAAGTCCGGATAGTGAAACAAACCATTTTGAGGGAGTTGTGACGCTTCAAAACATTTATCCACTGATTTACAGATGTCTCGTTCACACGTTAAGGATATTGGAGAAAAAAAACTTTTTGGACCCTATGACCACTTCTTTAAAATCGGCTTCAGAGCCTGGCATTGTTCGTGATAGCTTGGCAGAGATGGACATGAGTTACGTAACATTACATTAAAACAGCAACTGACTTTTGGTTTCACTCGGACAGGCTCCGACTGACCATCGGGCAATTCTGGCAAATGCTGGATGGGCTGGCCCGTCTTCTGGGCTGCAAGGCCACCACCATCAATGCTGAAAAAAGCATTGTAGGGAAATACTTCGACCCATGCATTTTTCCTTTGGACTGGCCCCACTGCTACCAGCTAACACCCCCCAGATTGCCAGTTTTGACAACCTGAGAATGAGCATGGGCTGCGTAGTCTTGTTAATTCGGAAACTTTGCTCACACAGCATTGTATGAATTAGTAAATATATACTATTTTAAGTAACATATTTTAAGGATGAGGAATGCAACATACTACTTGTACATACAAATCTGTATAGAAACATGAACCACCACTATGACACTTGCTGTGTGCGATCAGAGTGATGAGCGATTGATTACATGAATGATGAAATAAGTATTAGTAACAGATGGCTTTATGGTTATCTGATGTTTACATAATGAAAATGATGAAAAGATTGAATGACTCATTGCATTGTAATCAGTTTGTCATGATTAAAGTTTCACAGTGAAGAACATGTTTTTCTAATCTAGCTTTACAGCAACGATCATTTATCATTTATTATCCAGTTCATACAATACATAATGGTGCAATTTTCTAAGAAAAAAAAAGGGAGATATGTCCTACGGATATGAAATGTCCCAGAGTTATAAAACCACCCTGGTGTGAGCCAGGCTCAGCTAACTCAAATGTGTAAGAAGCATGTGGTGCCAAATGTCTCAGAATAAAAGAAGCACAGACTCATTCATTTGCACATATAACGATGTTGCTCCTTTCGCCTCAGTACTAAAAAAAACTTTGTGTTGCAGTGATGAGTACTTTTTCTTGCACTGTTAATATACTCTCTCTGTTTTTGAGGTTGTCTGTTTGGTTAATCAGTAGATCAGCTCAGTTGAATTAACAATAAATAGCTATGTTGAAACTGCCTCAATTCAGATTTTTTTCCATTTTTATTGTTCAGATTTGATTTTATTTGTTTGGCTGCTAACATTAATTTTGAAATAGATTCCAGTCAGAAGCAGTCACAGTCCTGAACTGACCCACATGCACAAACAATAACAATGGAGACCACTGAAGTCAATGTTTAGGTTTCATTTATAAGTTAATCTGCAGTGAATGCCAGTGAATTTGTGAGCAGATGATATCAAGGACAATGATGAGGAGAAAGAGAGACATATTTTTAATTATTGCTTTTTGTGGAGAATTGGCTGCTACCTCTGTACAGAGGTGTATGTGGATGCAGAGTCGGGCGACGGGTGGTGGGATCATGACATTAATGGCTTCACTGAAACAGATTTCATCCAAAATTTCACTATGTAAAGGGTTACTTTTAACTACATCTGTCAGCGCCTTGC
>JAPZEB010000014.1:18921183-18933775 GCA_029783705.1 Chaetodon striatus | reverse complement strand
ACACAAGCTCACGCTCACACTCACACACACACTCAAGTCTTTTTTTCAATTCACCAGTTTTTACATTTTCAGAGCTCACCTCCTCTCTCTATTTTTTCCATAATTATGTAATAAAGCAGAACACAGATACACACCCTCACACAAATACAAGCACATAATTACACACACACATGCCTACACACCGATTGAGCAGCTCACGGTATCTAGCATCTATATTCCTCTAAACTAGCGACGTGCCTCAGATGTGGTGTCTTTGCTCCCGTCCTCCAGCCCCCATCTGAAAAACTAAAGAAATACAATAAAAACCTGCCACACCTTGCTCTGACACCTTGACCCTTCACACACAAACACACACACAGACACACACATCAGCTCGTGGCATGTTTGCTCTCACAACGTGAAAGCCCTCTCTCATTAACCCAGAGGGCACCCCCAGCCTCCCATTGTGCCCCTATCTCCCGCAGCATTCTGGGTAAAGTAGTTTAACAATGTCAACCAGATAAGCCCAATGCAAACCTGCTGATAAGCAGTCAAAGACTGCACTTAATGTCTGTGTGTTTTAAAGGCGTTGGTTGATTGAGGGGCCAATGAGGAGGATGTAAAAGACCAACAGTGAGCAGAATGGGTGCAAATGTGTGTGTGTGTGCGCATATGTGTATGTGCGGTCACACTGGCAAGCGTACTGTTTCATATCTTTGTAATAACAAGTTAAACTGCCGAAACAGCTAAATGCAGGATACAAAAGGAAAGCAAACACGCAAGCACACACACATACGGCTGGACAAAGAGCCTGAATGTGTGTGTGTTTGTGTGTGTGTGCGATTTCAATCTATGGCCAAGGACCATTAGCAAAGTTATTCAGAAAAAAATGTGAGTCAACTTTTCCTGTATTGACAAGTAAAGCAGAGAGAGATATGCTACCCAAAAAGAGAAAGGGCCAAGGAGGAGCCGACGTTAAAGGTGAACAACACCTAAATAAAGAGTTTCAATGTGGGTTTTTTTCATGACCTAGAAATGTTTAATCAATATTTGTGAACACGAGCTGACACATTAGTCTCAAACTTGTGATGTCATAGGGTGTGAAGTCTGGAGCTGTTCCATAGAAGTAAATAGGATACTGATTTTGTGGACTTGCAGAATGTTTGTTTTCTTTTGTTTTTTTTATATCTAAATAAGCTTAATTCTCTTGTACTGCTCTCCGTTCTGAAACAGAAAACGTCCCCATGTACTCAGAATCTTGGAAATAAAAAGGTTAGAAAGGAAAGGAGTGTTTGCTATGGTCATTTGCCAAATAACAGTTATAGTAATATTTCTAAAGTTACAGCTTGTTTATTTAAAAACGTACACTGTCACTGCTTGTTAGGTCATTGCTGCAAAACCTCACCTCAGGAAGTTAATGTGACCTGCTGCAAGTTGGTTTGTTTATAAAGACCTTTGTATGGAAGTTAGCCCGCTATACCGCAGGACAATGCTGCTCTAATTATCCTGGTACGTTAATCTGAATGTGAATGTTCTTTCTACTCTCATTATATTTCTATGCTCAGAACATTCCCCTGGATGCTCTTAGTAGCCCCTCCTTTATGAAACAAAGTTACGACAAAAAAACTATGTGTCCTATATGTCCAGCTCAGACACAGGTGGTGAGGTCTGTGTGTCCCCTCTGCCCAAAATGGAAGCAGACCTGGTACATGCAGCCAAACACTCATCAGTTATGAGCTTTTGTATGAATAGGCTATTATGAAAAAAAAATCAATATTATTAATAGCCTGGGACCTTAGCATTTCCATTTGTAGCTCAGAGAAGTTTCTCTTCTTGGCCGTATTATCCCTCTTTATGTGGTGAACTCTACAGATGAAGCCTCTAAACCCAGAGTATACTGCGGCAGATATGTGAATGACAATTGTTTTCAGCTGCAGCATTCATAAACACCCAATCTTTCCTATGCTGTGATCGGCAAGATAAGAATATTTCATGAATCATGAGCGAACCCTAGCGTAAGATGATTTCTGTGCTCAGATCTGCTCTGGTTTGAATGATAGATTGATAAGTGAGGCCCACTAACATCAACAACACCTTTCCCAATTCATTGTCTATGGAGCAGCTCCAGATTGCATACTTGATGACATCACAAATTTGAGTGTCAGCAGTTTTTTAAGTTTGGGAGAGAGTTGTTTATGTTTACTACTATTTAGGGGCTGTCTTAGATCATAGGAATAACATGTATGACTTCTGAAAATGTGTGTAGTTCTCCTTTAAAAACGCAGCTCTGTAACAATAAAGTTTACTGCCGACGTCCAAGCTGTGCTCCAGAATTCTTCTTCGTGGGCCGCCACGAGGCTGCCAGACTGTAATTCAAGGGCAAAGGTAAATCCACCATCCAGACTTTAATGTTGCAATAAGCCGCGTCACAAAGGCTCCGGTTACAGCGCGATAAAAAGGTGTGAATATTTCACAGGAAGTCTCAAATAAAGTGCAGTAAATTTGCGCACTTTGTCCCAGAAACTCCACACCCTGCAGGGGATAATCTCTGTTCTATGCAGCTCTCGCATTACACATATATAGCCTACACACACACACACACACACACACTTAGAAGCTAGCAAAAAACCCTGAAGTACAGGAGTGCATTCAGACTGCATGGATTTATATTGGTGTAAACAGCAGACTAGCATGCTCTGTCTGATGAGCACATGTGCTGCATTTCTGGTATTCACACACACATATGTGCTCACACACACGCACAAAGTGAGGATCTGAAATCTTGGCAGGCCGAAAGCCGATATCCTCTCTTTGTTCTCTTAATGGTCCTGTTCCGTTTTTATTATTCTGAATACCTGACCCACCTGTACAGCCAGAGGAGACTTTATCCCGCCCGTCGTCTCTCATGAAACTCATGAGATACAGTTTCCCTTTCTCTACCCATTCTTCCCCTTCTATCGGCTACAGCTACAGTTTCAAATTGCTTCCTCCTCTCGTGTTTTCCCTTTTTTTTGTCTCTCCTTTTCCTCATTCTTCTACCCTTTCTTCTGTGGTCCATTTTCCTCCAGCAGACAAATGATCGGCATTGATGAACACAAGGCGGTATTCAGAGGACTCACACCCAGCAGAAAAAAAACAATCAAGATGTGTTGTTTTTTTTTGTAAGAATCTTTTTTAATGAAACACAAAAAGGCAATAAAATTAAGATAAATAATTTTTTTCCTTTTGTACATGAGGAAATATTTAAGTCATATTTCCAAAGAATGACTGAAATTACATAATATATTTTAGTAGGCTATCTCAACCGTACAAAGCAGTTTTCCAGTGGGTCTAAAAAAAAAACACAATGATGTCGCTTCTGTCAAAACGTGATGGTTAGAACTGAATCCAGTGTTTCTTAAAGAAAATACAGCTTTAAAAAATAATCAATTAAAGACCCATAAAAGTAATATTTTAAAATTGAGTTTCACATTAGATTCCTTTTAAAGCTTTTGCTTTGCAGTGTAACAGCAACATTGTTGTTAAAAGTCAGTTAACGTCCTAAAAAAAAAAAGAAAAGAAAAGAAAAAGGCAATCATGTTCTTCCCCCTGTACATCCTATACACTGACAACAAACAGTCATCACAGGCTTGCATAAACAGTAAGACAATGAGGAAAACAAGCAAACATAAAACACACACACACAGACAGTTTTTGGCAAAGCAGGAATAAAAGTGACAAGAAGCATAATTTGTGATTTGATCCTTATGTTTTTCTTTTTTTGTCTCTCAACATTGTCCCATTGATTGGCTCTGATTGTCCTTCACAGTCACGTGATGCCATTCTGGTTGCCATAGTGACCTCAAGTGCATCAGCTGGGCAGCGTGCAGACAATGTTGCTGCAACGTTTCTCGGAGGCTGTCATAGCAACGCTGTATGAACACAAGCAGACAACGAGAGGAACTCTACTTAAAATACCTCTGTGATTGCAGGGGTCCCGGATTCAGATTTGATTGAACGTTTTTATGTCTTTTTTTTTTTTTTTTTACATAATTTTTTCTTCTAATGCAGTGAAGCGTAAACTCACAGGTGCTTTGGTATGTTTCTTTTTGATGCCAGATAAATATCTACATTTTATATAGGAATACAGGCTAAAATAGATAAAGAAGATTCTTTTAGGATCGGAGAACAGCAGAAACTCAGTTTCTTTTCCAGTATTTGTTTAAAAATAAGCTCCCAACAGGAAATGCACAATCTAAACCCGACAGATTAAAATAAAGACAAAAAAATTTAGACACATGTTTAAAAAGAGCCTTTTTCTGATTTCCTTATAAAAACATTTCCCAAACACCCTTTCTACATATTCACCCTTCGCCTAAAGCAGGGCTTACAACCACAAAGTCTTCACATCAGTTGTACAGTTTGACCCCAAATCCAAACCTCCAATCCTGTTCAGTGCATTGAGAGTGAAGGAAACTAACCCGACCTCCTCCCTCTGTCCCCAAAAACCCACCCACACACACCCTAAAAAAATCTAAATAAAATAATCTTCTCTGCAAAAGAAAAAAAAACAAGAACAAATATATATGTATACTATTTACAACGTGTTATATTATACATGATGCTGTACAAAGCGCACACACACGCTCCATGCACACGTACGCACGCACGCTGCCATGCACGCACATTTCAAATAAACAATCCCAACTACCTGTACATGTGTCTTCGCACCTGAATAGGAGGATGCGAGAGCGAGGTATTGACGTGTATGGCTTGGCGGGAGAAAAAATCGTTTCGTTTTTCAGCTGCGAGCGCTGAAAACTTCACGTTAAGTACTGGACAGATTAATATTTAGAGTGTTAAAGACATACCGACAATGTGTCATGACATCATCCCTGCTCGATGAGCACAGGTGTACATGTGCATGACCACGCACAAACGCACGCTAAAGCACTATTTACTTAGAGCTCATTAAATGCCAAACAGGGCAGCCACTCTGCAAACACACACACGCGCACACACACATACATACACACAGTCCGAACTACAGTGTTTTTTGGTCCTGTTGGGGATCTCTCAATCACGTTGTCATCGTCAAACTACCAGTATAAGACCATTAAAACCCTCCAAACCAGTGTGGTTTACAGTAAGTCTGTCCTTACCATACAGTCTCTCCTGCTCTCTGAGTCAGTCTTTGTTTTAGAAAGCCAAGTCTGACACCCTCCCTCCATAGCATATCCAAGCGACTGTACTCCAAAGTGCTCATGTCCTTGGTTCCTGTTCTTTTGTTGCAGTAATCTTGTCGCAGTGACGAGATACTCTGTTATTTCAGCCACAGGGAAGGCTGGAGACTCTCGCTGCGACAAGGAGCCTCAGTCCACATCTGATAAAGAGGTTAAGTCTGACATGGATCAGACTTTTCCCCAGAACAAACCTCTAAGTGCCAGTACTGTCGGGCTTTATCCAGTGGGCTAGCTCCTTCTCTTACAAGGGACAGATCAATACGCAGAGCCAAAGCTCTTTGTCTTGGTTTCCTCTCTGTCCCCAGCTCCGTTCTGAAGGACCATCCTGGAACTCCAGAGTTCAGGTTCAATATTTGGATTTCTCTCTAGCTGGTGGTGCTAGGACACAATGGCCATGCCGTCGGCACTGATCAGCTGGCCCGTGGTTGGTTCGTAAGTTCCGGCCAGGTAGAACAGGTCGTTGGTCGCGCTGCCAGGCTTACGGTCACGCATCAGGTGATCGTAGTCGGCCCTGCTGACCACCTGGCAGCGATGGGAGATGGTCTGCACGTCATTCTCATCCTCATGGCTCGACTGATACAAGGCATTCTGGGAGAGAGACGGGAAGAGTGGTTGATAAATATATTCAACAATCAAAATGTTGATTTCATGAGAAAAGCTGTAAGGCTGTTATCTTTGGTGCTGTTTTCACTCTGCACTTCCCACACATCCTCTCATTGTCATGTCTTTTAGCGTGGGTTTTCTCATGATGAAGTTTCTGCAAGTGGTGATCTTTTATGTTTGCTCAGCAGCGGTGGTTGTTGCTGTTCATGCTAACTACCCAGCTCTTTTTCTATTTATTCTAAACAAACCACCACTGCTGTTGCCAGAAATGCAAAATACATGACTTCCTGTGCGGCAGAGATTTTTCCTGGGAAAGACCCACCTTACACTGAGTCTTTAGAACTGCAAATGTAACAGTTTCACAAACTAAGTGGAGGTTCAGCCATTCATATCAGATGAGAACAGGGAATAAAAAGAAGCAAAGAGGTAATATATTTATATGAAAATGTCACGGACTGTTACTTTGACCATTCCTGTTTTAGAAATTCTACTTTGCACTCCCTGGCCTTTACCTTGCCGTCGCGGTGTCGCTTCCCCAGGCGAGTCTCCTCCGGGTGGTAGAACCACTTGACCCTGACCACCATGCTGGAGCTCCACGACTCCCAGAGGCTCTCCACTCTGCCCACGTAGGGCAGCTGGGGCCGGCCAGGTGACAGGAACACAGCACAGTCCCCGACACGCACCGTCTCCTTGCCCCTCACGATGGCCTTGTAGAAAAGCTTGCGGGCTTTACCCTTCAGACCTCTCCTCTGTCGGGGAAAGAGAGTAAAAATAGCACTCTCAGTCAATTTATTCAGCGTGGAGGGTTTATTTCACCAACGGCCTCATTTCAGAAATCAATTGAAATTTTTGTTTGTTTTGCTAAATCCAGTCTACCAAGTATGTTACGTTTTGTATGTCAAAGAATAGCTAGTGCTGAACACCAATCACAACACCCTGACCCTACTGAGTTACAGGAGTATGTTTAGGCATTATACGTACAGTACAGGAACCAGAACCTTGGTAGCACACCTATATACCCACCCCATCTTTTCATGTGTTGGGGCATGTCTACACCTTGAGCATCTTTTAAGCTGCACATCTCAGCCGACAGATGCAGTCGTGTTTACAAAGCAAACAACGTGGCAGAATGGAAGCAGAGAGTGGCAGTGGTTGCTCAAAACTGTTTTGTTCCGTTATCTCAGGATCGTGACTTAATAATCAGGATAACAGATTCAGAGCGTAAGCTTTACAGTGCTGCCAGTGTGTACAAAGACTGAGGCAGAATAAGCACTGCAAAGAGAGATCTTATTTGACCAGCGTATTTAGTGTATGCAATCAAGGTATGACCCAGCAGAAATGGCAACAACAATCGGTAGTCAGCTTAGGTAGGTTACTGATACCCGGGGCAACAGTTTTGAAACCATATAACCAAAATAATACCATGTGATTCTGAGAAAACACTGTCTAAGAAAACAGTGTCATGATTTCAGTGTAATGGGATTTAGTTAAAAAGAAATCACAGTTGCTCTCTAGTTTTGCATGGTGATGAAAAGCAGAACAGTTACCAAAAAAGAAAGACACCATGGAGAAACTCTCCAATAACATCTTTGATATGGAAAAAGAACATACAAGCCAAAGTCTCCTACCTGTGTGGGGTTGCCGGACCATTTCCAGAGCTGGCGTCCAGGCACATGGGCAGCCATGTTAGGCAGAGGCTCAGGTGAAGACATCCGCTGCCTCTTAGCTGTTGCCGGGTCTTTGGAGGCAGGTTTCGGCTGCTGGCTCACAGGACTGCTTTGCCTCTGATGGTGGCCGCTGGGAATTCCTTCTTTCCTCTTCAGCTGGTTCTTAGCTGTGCCACTGTTAGCCACCATGCTTCCTTTTGACACAAACTCCTTCCTGTCTTCTGCTCTGTCAGCTCTCACCTTTGACCCTGAGACGGCCATGCTGGCTTTGGCCACAAAGCCGTGAGCCGGAGCTGGGGCAGAGGGAGAAGAGCTGGAGGTGGTAGGGTCGGGGCTCAGGAGGTCGGAGGTCATGTTCTGCCTGTGCTTTTGCTTGTCCTGCTGGAGCAGCGCGCGGCGCAGCAGCACAGAGGAGGACTCTTCATCAGAGGAATAGGAGGAATCGTTGTCTGAGGAGCAGAGGGACGAGGAGGAGATGGAGCCGGAGGAGGAAGAGGAGGAGGAAGATGAGGAGAAACAGGTGGAGAGACGGGAGAGAAAACGGCCACCGCGATGGGATGTGACTGCTGCACTCCTTCTTGGTGCTTCAGCATCCTGACCATCATCCTCGTCATCCTCATCCAGCTCAGAGTAAGAACTGGGGCAGTCACTCGGGTAGTCCAAACTGTAATCCCCACCTTGGACTCCGAGACCTGCTGACAGAAGATCCTTTCTCAGAGGTGGAGCGCCCTTTACAATAGGCTCAGAACGGACTACAGCACCGTCTCTCTCCCCTCCTCCCTTCTTGCTATCTTTAACCAGCAGTGCAGGGTGGATGTATCGCAGCGGTGCACCAGCAGAGGCGAGACTCTTGCCTCCTTTTCCTCCACTCCCCCCAAGTCTAAGCAGTGCCTTGCCGTTCTTTGTTTTAGGTGAGGTCACTCCTTCATGGTCGAGCTTCACCAGAAACTGTTTCCTGTCACGTTCGCTTACTGGCCTCCTGCTTCCAGCTGCCATTGCCATGGTGACAGCTGAGGAGAGAGGAGAGGACGAGGAGTCCCGGAGTCCCATGGAGGCCACTGTGGCAACCGGTCGCCCTGCTCCAGAGCTTCCACTGCTTTTGAAGGAAGAGTAGCTGTTGGCAATGCTACTGAAGGAGTCACCTTCAAAAGGAGAACCAAAGATGCCTTTGATAGGCATCGGAGGTGCGAGAAGGTGGGAGGCGGGCCGATGAAACAGCCCCAAGTCTCGCTCTCGTATCCTCCTTTGGGTCTTCCGAGATGTCCCATTGAAGAGGAAGAAGTCAACGGGCGGTCTTTTCCTGGGTGCGGACCAGTTTAACAAGGAAGTGTTGCCTTTGGTTACAGTTTCTGTTACTGATGTCGGCGTGCTGGCAGTCTTAGGCACTGAGTGGACTTTCTTCGGCCTGCCAACTGAAAAAGGAGTCGGCAACAGAGAAGAGTTATAATCAATACAAACTGACAGGTCTGAAGAGTACGCTGAGATAATTGTGGAACTAAGAGCTTTGGAGAAACTTAATATCTTTATCTCCTTGATCCTCCTTGAGCCAGGTAAGTTTCAACATATCCATTACTCAAACTACAACAAACCTGGTAAACCTGTCTGTCCCTCCACCTCCAGTGTCACCTGGAGTTTGTGATGAGTTACATGTTGCTCAACTACACAAAACACACTGATGTCACCTCGTAAAAGCATGATTAATGTGGTCATATAGAGGTTAATTGATAGGCGGCAAACAAGGAATTTTAATTTACAAGTCTTTCCATTTATATGCCTCCGCTCAGTTCTCTCATCTGACTCGGAGGCATCTGATAAGTGGTTGACAGTTGGAACCGTAAATGAGGCGTTGTTTGGGGGAATTTTAGTATGGCCTGAAGGGCTGTGTGTCTGTGAATGTATTCACCAGTTAGACCTGTACTTCTCAAACAACATACATTAAAGCTTCGGTATCTGAGTGATGTTCAGTCCCTTAATGAATTCCTCAGACATCAAATAGAAAGCCCGTCTTTCTTACACATGTTTAACTAATAATAGCTGGTTAAAAATGACCTTTCAAATATGCAAAGCTTGACGAAACATGCTTTATTTGGAGAGGTGACAAAACATTAAATACGAGGATAGTGGATGACTGGTTCAAAGCAAGCGGCAACCTCTGAGGCTAAAAAAATTAAGCCAACGTGAAAGTACCAAAAACTGGAGTTCTCTGAATGGCCACTGGAGGCTGGCTCTAAAAGGAAGTCAATTCCAAAGACCCCCATGTTAAAGTGCCCAACTTTAGAGCAGAACAAACATGTTTACAGCTTGGTACAAAAACAAAAAACAGTTTTAGTCTCTGTAGCTAATTTCAACATTCATAAAAACTGTACAGGGGGATAAATTTTTATATAGCTCACCTGTTAGCTGTAGCTTTTAAGGCTTAACATTATGCATAATTAAGGGCGAGGGCACTCTGAGTGATAGGTGGGTGCTATCAGTTGGCAAGTAACTACCAAGGCAACAATGGTGGTTAGGTATTGTAACTATGATTGAACCTCACATTACCAGAGTATAGGCCTTAGCTGTCGCTATTTCAGTGTGTTTTCCATTCATGAAATTTAATTGTAATGTTTTGATCATCTAAAAATACTTTAGTGCCTTCAGTTGTTCTAAAAGACCCTCTAATGAGTCAGATATTATGTTTCTATGGTGAATACATTTTGTTTTAATAGTTTAAGCCTTTTTTTTTTTGAGACCATATCTCATCCAAATATGGTCACCTCTGGCTCCAAAAACCAAGATAGCCGATGGCCAAAATTCTAAACTTGAGTCCACAAACCAATGGCTGATGTGACGGTAGCTAAGTCCACTATCGTATACAGGGTGCTGAATATGTCTCCTCCTCCCTCACCTGGTCTTTTCTCTTGTGGCCTCCCTGCTGGCTCCTCATTGGCTGGTTTCTCTGTGGGTGTGTCCTTCCTCTCCTGAGTGGAGCTTCGTCGGCCGCGACGACCAGGTGAGATCAGAAGTGCTGGAGAGGGTTCCGCACCTGACAGAGAAGAGCTGTTAAATGGTGGTGTCTTTTCTTTCTTTCTTTCTTTCTTTCTGTCTTTCTCTTCTCTTTTTTAGCCCTCTACTTAAAGCCATACTCACAGCAAATTTGGTATCCTGGAGGCAAAAGTCTGATGTTTGCAAGGGAGATTCTTCCCCTGTCTCCATCATCAAACTCCACCATCACGCTCCCCTCCTTCTCCTCCTCACCTGGACCTCCTAAAGTAAAACAAACAGGACGGAGAACATGAGTTACCGGGGACATGTAAGTGTATGTCTGGAGGATTGATGTTATACAGTAGGTGCAACTTGCTCACCTCGATGAACGTATCCGGGGTAAAGACAGCGAGAGCGTTCGCTCCAGTAGGCACACACTCGTGTCCCTGCAGTCAGAATGGCCTCGTTCTGGGGCCGCACATCTAACACCTGGAAAAATCACAAAATTATGTGTGTAACATATGTGGAGCTTTGGTTGAGCTACTGTGTAAAAGATGCTCTGGTGGCAGAAACTCACAGCTTCCTGAAGTAGTTGCTCCAGCGAGTAAATCCGGGGGCGATTCCCTCTTTCTCCTTCGATCACAACACTGAATCTGTGAAAACAAAGGAAAGGGAAATGAATTAAAGATAAAAATTAGTCAAAATACAATTATTTACATTTTCCGCGGTTAGATTTTAAGGTTGTCTTTTTCAAAAAAAGGGTTTTTGTCATGAGTGCTCAGGTTTTTCACTGGCAGCTGTGTTGGCCGCCACTGCTGTGTGTCTTGGCTTTTGTAGTCGTCTAGACTTCTTGTTTGTCAAGATTCACACAGCTGTCAGGCATTTAACTAAGCTAACTTTTCAACTCTTTTGTAAATCAGAGAAGACTCTTGTTGCAATATGTCTTTTTAGTACTTAACTCCAGGGTTTCCCCCAGGAAATCGTTAAGCCGAGGCGGTTATCCACCCAGATTTTGATGCTCCTCGTATTGGGATCAATAGATGACGGAAAAAAAAAAACAGTGATCATATATGGCAGTTGCTGTGTGAAGTAGTCACTCTGCTCTTATGTTTTATTTTGTGAGGGAGTATTCATTTTTAGAGAAGGTGGTTTTTATCTGTAGTGAGACAGCAGGGGAGAAGGGTCTTACATGTCAGGCAGGTCCAGAGTTTGGACGCAGGCAGCGTACAGCAACTCGTCCTCCTTGGAGATCAGGATCTTCAGCCCGTCCACCAACATCTCTTTACTCAACACACAGTTTGGCAGGGCTGCGGAGGGAGGGCGTGGCAGAAAGATGGATGGATGGAGAAGATAAAGGGGTGAGATATAGATAATTTGTGAGTGTGTTGAATAATTGCTATGTGAAGTGGAAAGGAGGGACAAAGAAGGCAGAGAAAGAGGTGTGTATGAATGTGTGAAACGGATCCAACATGCTTTTAAAACCTGCATGTGTGTGCGTAATTATATATGATGTGTCACTGCCTACCGGGTATTCTGCAAGGCATGTTGGGAGGGAGGTGGGTCAACTTTATCTCCTCCTCCACCTCCTCTTCCTCCTCCTCGCCCTCGGAGAAGCTGCTTTCCTCATCCAGCCGAAAGCCGTCGTCAGCTGCAAAGCTCTGCAGGAGTCGGCTCACTGCGTGGCCCTTGGCCTGGACAGGAAACAGGATGTGACATCAGTGAGCATAAAGCAGGATATTGTATCACTTCATCACATTTTGCCAAAATTAATCTACAGTATAAACAGGATCTGCAGGTGACTAAAGTGACTCTGATGTGGCTGATGTAGTGAATTCGTCAGTGAAAAGCAACCGCAGGCGCCAACGCCTCTTGTAATGTGATACTTCAATTAAGTCTGCAGAATGTTTTTTTCACACCGCCAGCACTCACTCAAAGGTCAAGAGGTCACAGTCAGTAATAACAGCGGCTCTTGAACTGGTGGGACTTCAGTGCATTGCTCAAGGACACTTCAGCAGCGTGGACGCCTACTAATATAGAAGCTTGAACCCGAATTTAAATTCTCACTATCAGATGCACACACTCACACACACAAACACACACACACACACACACACACACACACACACACACACACACACACACACACAACAAAGAAAC
>JAPZEB010000014.1:18892204-18906907 GCA_029783705.1 Chaetodon striatus | reverse complement strand
CGTACTGTGTGTGTATCCATGTGTGTGTAGGTGTGTGAGTATGTGAGACAGAATGAATAGTGGACACTCTGCCGTTTTCCTGTGATTGCAGCGCCGGCCCTGTCACCCCTGCGCTCTTATTATTGATGGTATCCCTCCGCCCCCTGACAACACAGCCAGATGAATGCGTATCCTTCCGCCTGTACTTCTCAAGGACCCCTGAAGGATAAGGAGGGCCTGTCTGAAGATTTTCACTGACCTTCCTCTCATGACACACATGCGAGCTCAGACGCACACATGCATGCACGCTGGCAGGTCACACATACACACACTGAGTGCCCATATGCTTTCTCTGACCTTAATGGCTGACCTGCCCGCTGTCCCTCTTTAGCTTTCACAGAAAAAAATTGCACACACACACACACACTCAAGGACACACAGAGCAAGGGATCAGCCATGCTTCAAACAATTTCTGCAAAATCAAAAGAATACCACGCTTCAAAGACCCGTGCTACATTTCTGCAGCAGCACCCTCATCTCTCTTTTTTTTTTCTCTCACACTACGTCTCTCTATCTCTGTGTCTTTGTCTCTCAAAGTTCTTCTTTAAATTCAGCCATTGTGCTCATTAACCAACCTACAGACTTCTCCACACTCACCTGGCTCTAGGGATTGTGGGTAGTCCTGAGGTGGCTGTCCCTCTCCTCTGTCACTGCCCCTCTCCAGCCCCTTAGAGAGGTGTGAAGGAGCAGGGCTGAGTGCAGGGGAGCGGGGCGCTGCTGCAGCTGGGCTTGGCGCAGGGGTCAGCGGGTTTGGCGGGTGTGGTCGCCTGGACGGGGAGTGGTAGCAAGGTGACTGACGGCTGCTGGGACACATCCCTGGAGATGGCGTAGGCGTCTTGGGTGGAGGAGGGGTGTGGGAGAAGGGTTTGGCCACATGAGAGGAGGTGGTGGACGAAGAGGAGGACGAAGAGGAGGGAGTTCTGGATGCGGAAGATTCGTGAGGAGAGTCCTCTATGGTGATGGCTTGCTCCTCGGGTTTTCTCTATGGAAACAGAGAGGGAAAAAATATATCTTATGGAACAATCCTCAAAATGTTTGTAAAAATACATAATTTTCATATTAATTTAAATATTTCAACCATAGCAATTCAGCACTTTTTTTTTTTAAATTAAAGGTCCAGCGTGTAGGATTTTGGGGGATATATTGGCAGAATAGAATATAATATAGTATGTTTTCTGTAGTGTATAATCACCTGAAAATACGAATCTTGTTTTTGACAGCCTTCGAATGAGTCATTTATATCAACACAGGGAGAGGGTCCTCATCCACAGAGATCGCTAGATGCCACTAAAACCCCCTAAATCTTACACACTGTTCCTTTAAAATGTTACCTCTCCTACTGCGTTAGATCTCATGCAAGAGATGCAGCAGTTTGCTTAAGATAAATAGGACACAAACCAAAATACCTAAATACTTCCATACAGAAAAGTCTTAGAAAAAAAGAAGTCCACGTCTCAGCCACACTGTTTGATTGCCAAATAATATGACAATGTGAGAGTGCAAAAGCACCACACCCACACATCTTTATTAATGAAACCTTAATGCCAACAAAAAGAGGAAGTCATTGGTTCAAATAATGATTGCTGACTGTGACTTTGCATATGCTTGTCTTTCAGTGTTAAGAAATCTGTACTGAGAGATCTTCAAACAAATGATTTGCAGTACCGTATCTTAGTCCTGACTGCTGAAAGGAGGAAGATGAACTTAACTTGCACAAGTTTACAATATTTCCACACTTTCTAGTTCTCATTTGTAAACAGTTTCACAATATATTAACAGCATTTCACAAGTTTAGACTACGATGTGGCCTGTCTCTAAATGTCTGTAGGTTACATTAGTATTAGTATCCTTACCTGTCCTAAGGAGTGGCGCTGCATGTGCTCCATGGCTCGCTGCTGCTGCTGGTGCTGATGCTGCAGGGCGTATAGCTCCTGTTGCCGCAGGAATGAGGAGCGGGAGTAGACGGGGTGATGCTGCAGGTGAGAGGGAGGGCCTCTGCCTCCGTACACAGGGGGCCACAGGCCTGACTGCTCCAGAACGTCTGGAGTAGGAGACAGAGAGAAAGAGACAGATGGAAAAATAATAGAGTGTTTAGCATACTGTTTGATTTGAATCATAGAACTAGTACAAAAAAAAGAGGAAAATAAGATATTTCTATTGGCAAAGTTTTTGAATAAATATTCAAAGCAGAACAGTCAGTACAGAAATATTTTCATGGGTGCAGCTTCGCGGGAAAGTCATTAAGAGAAATTGTGTCAATGGACTCTTGAATTGCTCTTTTGAATATGTGGGATTGCAGAATAGCTCGGCCACCTTAGCTGGAGATGTAAAAACTGTGACCTGTATGAGCTGTATGTCAGCCTCAGACACAATCAGTGAATGCATGCTTCACATCCTCCATTCACCTTCTTTAACTCTTTCTGTTTCTAATGATGGTGGTTCTCTATTCAGGGAAACACACAGTTTCTTCAAAGCCCCACCCTGGGCACATATAAATTCAGACACACACACACACGTACATACACGCACATCCACGCACATACAACACATCCCTCCTTGGCTGCCTTGTCGCTGGGAACCTTTGTTCTGTGAGATTAGCCTGAGTGGGCTAATGTTTCCCAGGGGAAGGGTTCAGTGGATGCACTTCCCCTCTCTGCAGGAACTCCCACGGAGCGAGGCAAGGGAGGCGGGAGATAATTAAATTTCACAGCCTGTTTGCAAAGCAGCGTTGACGCGCGCACACACATACACACACACACACACACACAAAGGCACACACACTCTTTTCTCTCTGTAGCAATGGCTGAGATGTACAGCACAACCCTTAACACTGAGCAATGTCTCATGTTGTTCCAGACATGAACACAACTAACTTTAGATGTTCACAAGCATGCACACACACACACACACACACACACGCACACATGCACACAGAGTCCAGTGCTCCACCACGAAAGAGATGAACGCCAGTTAAAATGGTTTGCATAACGCTGGGCACATGCAGAGGGGGGCAATGGAATGGCTGCTCCCATTAACGAAGCTATAAAACACAGTCCCACTGACAGAGGGACTTAGTTGAGCATTATATTATGATTAGCCAATGATACTAAAACTCTGGGAGAGAAATGGCAGCGGCTCTGATGGTACAAATGGAGAGAAAGAAGGAGGTAGGGCGCAGCAAGTATGGGTAGACAGCAATGTATATGGGCTCTGCTGGATGTATATGTGTGTGTGTGCTGGTGTAAAAGGATGCTTAGCTTACCAAGGTGGTGATGAGGCCCGGTTTCTGTAGGAAGAACCACCAGCGGGGAGTTGGGGTCTTGGGTGAGTGACCCTAAGACGGGCTGCAGAGGGCTGGGCAGACCTGGCGGGAAGCCTGGGCCCATTCCCACATGGCTCAGACCTGATAATACAAAACACAGTCAAATGAAGGCGACATTTAAATACTTATTTTACTACTGCAAAAAGATAGTGGTGCGCTACTCGGAGGGTAAATCTTCAGACTGACTTAACCGGCAAAAAAACCCACCAGTGCTCTTCAAACATGCAGAAAAGAAGGAACTTCAGCTTGAAGGAGTAATGAAGAGTTTTGATAAAATGCCTCTGCTTCTCTGTGTGTGAGTGTCTGAAGTTTATCCTTTTCCTCTACATGTTTGATTTTATTTGCTCATCTCTGTGGCTCATTTATATGATGCAGTCGTCATTCAACCAATAATCCATCAGTTTAAGTTTTTACATTTAGTGTTCTAAACACTTTCATTTTCCTCAAGAAAACATTTCAAAGATATTAATAAAGGACCTCTGGATTCAGCATTATTAACAATTGCATTAAGGTTGTACAAAAGAAACAAGAAAGACAAACATTCATCATTATGAAATCCAAGGAACATCCCACATACACCCTGATCAAATGTTATCACTCGATTAAATGGGCGTTATTAGCCTCGTAGATATGGGTTAGAAGGGTCCTACTACACTGACCAGTAGGTTCAGAATGCCATTATCAGCTCATTAAATGCCCATGTTTATTATTAGGTGGTGACAAAGAAAGTAAGGTGATGTAAGATTAGTATAAAGAGTATTTAAGTCTATGTACAGAGGTGGTTGGGGCAGTCAATGGGTCAAACAAACTCAGGAGTTTTACCCAGGGGACTGGGATTTGTGTTCTGTGTGAAACCAAAAGTCACCATTGAGTTATTTGATACATGTAATGTGAGTCACGTAACATTATGTTAGTAACAAACATACTGACTATATAAATCTAACCACGTAGTATTTGCGCTTAAACCTAATGAAAGTAAAAGTGACACCTAATCAAACTGCTTTCAATGCCAACAGGCATTTAATGGGCTGATAATGACGCTCTGAAACTACTTGTCGGTGTAGCAGGAACCTGCTAACCCTGATCTATGAGGAAGATAACCACTAATAACGCCCATTTAATCAAGTGATAACATACAAAAAGAGTGTCACGAACCACCTACACTGACTAACATGATCTCAACAAGACAATAAAGAATATATAACTCTTGAAATGATGAGCATTTAAAGGTGTGGACCATGTTCTATATATAAAGCAAAACTGTGCTCACTGGCTGCGAAAACATCATGTGCTGCTTCCTCTCTACTCACTATATGAATGCCCCATCCAGAGGGAGGGACTTCCTGTCCTTTGCATCCAGTGGTGGTGAGCCGGGTGAGCAGGGTCCGCCCCTAACCTACTGGCCCCTCCAGGAACCAAGAGGTGAGAGGTCAGGTCACCGTGGCAACTACTGGAAGGGTGGATCCTGGCAAACTCCACGCGATCCTTGTTTTCCCTGTTGTGGCGTTAGGCGGGGTGAACTTTGTCATTATCTTGATTATCCCCCTTATTGTCACCATCATCATCACCACCATCATTATGATCATTATCTTCATCCTTGTCATCTTCATTACCACTACTACCATTATAATCATCAAGAAAAGGAAATGTAACGGCAACAGGAACAGCCATCATCTTGTGCCTGGTCTATGAGTTCTCATTATATGTTTTCTTCCCTTAATATGACTACATAATAAGAGCCTGATACTTCAGAGACATCCGTATTAGTCACTGTAACATTAATGCACCACATCTCATCTTAGAGAGAAGGAGAGAGAGGGGAAGAGAGAGAGTGAGGGGGCACAGAAATACCACATCAAAGGGTGAGAAGAGTAAATGGAGTGAGGGGATGAGAGAAAAAAGAACCAGAGCCTCAGACTGGGAAAGAGAAGCCGAGAGAATAAAAGAAATGCAGCTTATCAGATGAGAGGAAAAACTGAATAGATGCTACCGTGTGCGTGTGTGTCTATGTGAATTTAAGTGTACCTGATGATCATTTCTCTGTCTCTGTCCAGGTGATGAAGGCTGATCTGTTCCTCTGTCATCCTCTTCCTCTCCTCTGCCTCCCGACCGAGTGGATACACAGGGCGCGACACTCCTGAATGGTAAATACGATCAGAGCAACATGCTTATAGCACCTGTCATCGCAGATATCATTAGATAATAATAATGTTTCAAACGCATGTGCTTCTGAAAACACAAAGCACTGAGGGCATTCTGGTCACATTTTCAAAGGGAAAAGCGTACCTGCAAATATTCATACACATTATGTCATATTGTGATGTTTATGGTATGCAAGAAGTTGTACCTGTCTTGCACAAACCCTCAACATGCTTCATATATTCCATTACAAAAAGTGATGTTCTACAATTCCTAGGACTACCACAGCTCATGCAAAAATCTGTATGCCTCTTTACAATGAATTTCTCCCCTAACCAGTAGCTGTTGTCGAGTGTTTAATCGTGGCTTTTTCCCTTAATGCAGCCTACAGCACAGAAATAGCATTAATTGACTTTCAGCGCAGTAATGATGTCTGACCTTTCATGCTGGGCAGCACCCTGCCCTGTCTGCTGTGTCCAGGGGTGTTGTCTGGGGAACGATGGGGAGGCCTGGCGACAGCAACCGCAATACCCACTGGAGGCTGACGCACCTCCCCCTCACCTGCCTCCCCCGCCTCCTTTCCACCTCTGTCCCCCCTCTCTCCCTCGTTAGTGGAGCCTCTGCGAGGAGGGAGCGATTGTTTGGGAGGGTCTTGTGGCGAGGTGTTGCTTTTAGCTCCTCCTCTGTCCCCCTTCTCTGATCTCTCTCCACCCTGTTTGAGGCAGCCCAGACCTCCAAAGGGGCCCCGCTGGGGTAGCAGCAAAGGCTGCTGGGAGCTGTAGTTCATTAGGTTCTTCATGGCACTGCCCTCACCCTCAGTGTTGTGCGATGAGGAGCGGGAAAGAGGTGGAGGCGGTTGAGAATGGGGCTGGTTGTGGTCACCGTTTGGAGCTCTGGTGCTGAGCCCTCTAACTTCACCATTACCAACTGATGCATGATGGGAAGCTTTTCTCTGGTCCTCTTGGTAGCCCACTCGAGCCCCCCAGGAAGGTGCTATCTGACCTCCGTCTCTTCCCCTCTCTTCTGTACTTGCTCCATGGCTGCTGTGCTGCTGGTGCCGTATCCTTGCAACCTTTTGTCCCTCCCTCTGAGATGTTGCCCCTGACCCCACCCTCCCATCAGGATGAGGACCTGAGTGTGAACAGTCCCTAAAGGGAGGAGTGCTGGTGTCGGTGCCATTCTTGGGTGTGCCCTGTCCAGCACCAGGGTGTGTCCCCTGGGCCTCCAGTGGGAGTGAGGGCCGGTAAACATCGTCCACAACCTCAACATCTCTGAAGGTTGAAGATCTGTCCAGGGTGCAGGACCGCAGCTCAGACTGAGAGCTCACGTTGGAGCTTGGTTTGTGGAAGTGCTGCGTCTGGTGGCTCCAGTCAGGAGGTTTGTCAGCCTTGCCGTATCCCAGCTGCTGCTGGTGTGGCTGAGATTTGTCCTTCTTTTGGCAACTACTAAGTCGGCTAAGGTGATGAGAGGGACTTTCATAAGATCCTTCTCCACTCTTGTCATCTGACTTTCTCCCACCGCCTCCTGCTCCACGGCAGTCAGTGGCTGCCAGGTCTCCCAGTGGCCCAACTGAGGGCACGTAAGTTGGGCCAGTTACTTTTGCCTCCCTGCCAGACCCTCCAGGGGAGGACGCTGGATCTTTGGAGGGCGTCAGTGTAAGAGGTGCTGGGGGACAGTAGAACTCAGGATGAGGGTGGTGATGTGCATGGTGTAGCCACCCTCCTGCCACTGTGGAGCCCATGTGCAAAGCATGAGGAGGAGGTGGCGGAGGGGGAGGAGGAGGCATGGAGTAGGAGGCCACAGAGTGGGGGTTTGGAGGTGCCAAGATGGCTGTCACTGCAGCCGCACCTCTTCTCATACATTCATTAGAAGAAGCTGAAGATTCACTGATCCTCATCTCCCCATTAATGGCTCCATCCTTGGAGCACCGCCTGCCTCCTCCAGATGGAGGTCTAACCACCCCACCACCGCTGCAGCTGCTCAGTGTTCCCCCCTTTCCTCCAGAGCCAGTCTCTGCTCCTGAACTACTGGACAGTTTACAGGCACTCATGTGTTTCGTATCCTGACTGCCTGAGTCACTGTCTCTGTACTCCTTGTGTCGCTCCAGAGAGTGTCTGTGGTCCTCCTCCCTGCTCTGTGGTGTGAGCTGAGGGAGGAGGGCATGGTGAGGGTGGGGGTAAGCTTGGTGGTGGTGACCGGACGGAGTGGTGGCAGGGTTCGTCTGATGAGGATGGTGATGATGAAGTTGATGCTGTTTGTCTTTGCCCTCCTGGTGCCGCTCCTTGCTGCTTGATCGCTCCTTCGTCTTTGACACAGATGAAACTCCTTTCTCACCCACATCCTTGGTGCTCTTCCCGCTTCCTCCCCCATTGTCTGTCTCTCGGCTGCAAGAGCCAAGTGGGTGGCCTGGGGCAGTCCTGGACAGTGGAGGAAGGCCGTGACTGGTGGAGAGAAGAGGGGGTTGGGGAGGAAGGCCTCTCAGGTAGAAGTGATCTGGAAGGAGAAGAGAAGAATTAAAAATGCTTGAGGTTAAGGTTTTTTAAGAGGACCTATTATGCTCATTTTCAGGTTCATACTTACCTTACCTTAATTTTTTATTTATTTTTTTAAAAACTTAATTTTAATTATACTGTCTGTGCTGAAACACCTGTATTAACCCTCTGTCTGAAACACGTGATGGTTCCCCTCAAAATGTTAGCTGCAAAGTGGGTTAAAAACATTTTTTCATATTGTTTTTTTTTAAATTAAATATGTTAATAGATTTGTGGAGAAAAAAGAAAGAAAAGTAGCCAATCTTAAAAACTATACCCAGAGTTACCAGCTGCTCTTACTCCTGTGGTGAGTGCTGATTAAGCAGTTTGGGAAGATATATATAAAGCAATTTTTTTCACTCTGTCACATTCACACACACACACCAGCACCCACCTTTCTGAGTTTCATAGAAGCGGTGCTGTCCGTAGAGACCGTTGCTATGGTGATCCAGGGGACTCATGGGGAGGAAAGGAGAAGCAAGACTTCCTGAATAGCTGGGGTACCCTGTCAGAGGGAGGGAGAGGGAGAAAGAATTGATGTCTCTCCGCAGCGTTGACATTCAGCAGCCCTCTAAACAAACAGTTTATCTCTACAATCTATCATGAAATGGGGCCATTTTGGAAAACACAGACAAAAAATATGGCCAGTTAGTGCTACTTTCACCATAAATGCACTTTTGCACAAACACGCCACATGAGTTGACATTATTTACAGTGGACAAAGTGGTGACAAAAACCACAGCAGACAGCTACTGCCAAGTGTTTGCTGCATTTAACTGGATGGAATTTGCTCTTCTACAAAACACATTTTTCCCAAACCCAAGACAAATAGTATGAAGCATCGCAAAAACCCCCCTCCTTAAAACACACACACACACAGACACAGTCCTCCCAGGAGGTCACTGGGAGGTGAATGGTCGTTCCACTCTGTTCCTTGTCTTCAAGGACGTTGAACTGCATCACACGATAGAGGAGGTCTTGGTGGTTTGTGTTGGTGGGGGCGGATGAATGTAGGGATGGGTGAGGGTCGGTGTGTATGTGTTCGGGGTTGTCGTTGTGGTTGAGCAGGGGGTGTTATTGGGGGGGGGGGGAACAGCAAAATCACCACAGGCCCATGCAAATACACAAGTACACAAACACCACATAGGAGGCACACAACTCCACATTAAGGGGCCAAAAGGCTTGAATTGTGTGTG
This sequence comes from Chaetodon striatus, assembly GCA_029783705.1. Classification (NCBI taxonomy): domain Eukaryota; kingdom Metazoa; phylum Chordata; class Actinopteri; order Chaetodontiformes; family Chaetodontidae; genus Chaetodon; species Chaetodon striatus. Next base: position 18,897,680 of record JAPZEB010000014.1, on the reverse strand, counting down.
TGTGAGTGTGTGTATGTGTGTGTGTGTTCTCCAGCAGCTGGTTTCATGCCCCACAGAGTGTCCTTGCCGGCCCGTTAATTGGCAGCCGTTAAAAGTTTAACGGTGGTGGCCAAAGTAAACAGCACTCCATAAAAACTCATCCTACGCATTCCACAGTCGCACTGCAAAACCACCAACACCCCCTCACTGCTCCCAGCATGTGTGTGTGGGACTCCGTGTGTCTGCGTGTTCATGCTGCAATGTAAATGCATGACTGTGTACACTCCACTGTGTGTGTGTGCGCGCGCTTGTATGTGTGTGTGTGATTACTCTGACTGGTTAACAACCAGTGAATCTAAATGGCGACAATTAGCCAAAAGGCTCCATCAGCCATCTAAAGCCAATCCCCCGGGTAATGATGAGTGATAAAACTCAGGAGGGAGGGAGGGAGGGGAGATGAGAAAGAAGACGAAGAGGGGAACAAAGACGGCAGAGGGACACGGTGGGAAAAAAAGGAGGGGGAGGAAGAAAGGAAAGGAGGGAAGGAAAGGAAGAAGGGATAGATGAGGTTAGCGATTGAAGGAGCGATGTAAAGACAGTAAAAGTAAAGGAGACACCAGAAGAACAGCGCTGTCAATATGAAAAGCCCCCAATCTGGTGCTGCTGTGAGGCGTATGGAGAGGGGAGTGTGTGTGTATGTGTGTGTGTGTTGCGGTGGGTGTGTGTGTGTGTGTGTGTGTGTGTGTGAGTGTATGAGGGGGGATGGAAGATGAAGGAGGAAGTGAAAGGGAAGTGGAGAGCTTTGAGATGGCTGAGATGAGAGGAAAGAGGAAAGGGAGGTAAGGAGACAAGCGAGAGCACAAAAAACAAGGACAGGTGTGGGAGAGGGAGAGTGAGCGGGTGAGTGAGAGGATACGTGTGTGTGAGTGTGTGTGTGTGTGTGAGAGAGAGAGAGAGCGACAGAGAGAGAGAAAGAAATATTGTGTGTGTGTGTGTGTGTGTGAGGGAATATGTGCTGTTTTTCAAACAACTGTGCATTTCTTCGTGAATATGTCTCATCTGTGACTGTGTGTGTGTGAGTGTGTGTCTTCTCTGTGTGTGTTTGCGTGTGTGTAGTGTGTGTATCGGCCAGGTTTCTTCTCTCTGTGCTGGCTACGCTCCACTCTCTGGACCGTGGCCAGCTGGCAGACCGCCTACCGGAGCTCCCTGGCTTGAATTCTTAAAAACAATCATTTGTAGTGTGCGTGCGCATGTCCGTGCACGAGTGTACGCATGTGTGTGTGTGTGTTCAGACATCAAAGCCGAGCCACACAGACACAAAATCTGTCTCCCTCTACACACACACATTCTTGCTCTCTTTTCACCGCCGCTGCTCTCTCTTGCGCGCGTTCATGTCGAAGTCCTGCCTCAGACTCTTTCTATGAATCTGATTTAAGACAGTCACTCCGGGCGACATTAGCGCTCATTTTCGGGGCTTAACTGTTGCTATTTATCGCTCGATGAGCTGCAAATGAGGCAGTTGTACAAACAAAACTCTTGTCTCCTTTCAAGCTTTAAAGCTGCATCAGGAGAGATTTCTATGTTAAAAAAAAACAACTCTTATAGGTTCATTTTATGAGCTTAAATCACAAATCTGGACCACAGTGGAGAAGTGTCCTTTCTCAATAAGTGAGAGACAGGGTGTTCAGGTTATTTGCCCAAATTAAATTCTGGTGTGTACACTTTTTCACCAACAGGATGTGACACATTAAAACTTTAAGGAGGGAAATAAAAACTGTCTCATAAACAGCAGCGTCCTCCAGAAAAAGTTGGAAAGAGCATCTTTTGCTTCTCCCACCCACCCTTGCACACAGCAATTAAAAGTTGATAGGAGTTTTCTTCATTGCACCAGAATTTTGCATCTACAAATCTTGGCACCTGGTAGAATAGTGACAGGTAGACAATTTAATTCATGCTGTAAAATAAGTCAGAAGAGTTTTGTTTTTTTTCACAGCAGACATTTTGACATGTCATAGCAGGAAAAGCACAGGTGTAACTGATATAATTAATAATGGCTCCATTTAATCCTGCGGTGTCGGAATAATCGGAAAAATGAGTCCCCGACTGGGAAAATTTATGTGAACGCCCCCTTAAGTCAGAATAGCAACTCAGAGAGTAAAAAATTTTGGCACATGAGTTGCTAAGTTGACGTCATACATGCAGAAACATGGCAGATGACAAAGAAAATGTTCAGTTGATGCAAATTGCATGTCAATTTTTTGCTCATATTATTTGTAATATGGTACTAGGTTGTAACATATGAGTGACCTAAAGTAACTTAGAAAAGTTATTTATTAGTATTTGTCAGGTAAAGTAGTTTTACGGGACGTACTGGTGCAGCAACAAGTCTGGAACAAAAATCACTTTGTAATAAAACTTTCAGCTGTTATCAACTTGTTGTTCAAATTCTATGAGCAATAAAATACAGCACATCTTCTTTGTCGCACCCATGTTGTTTCCGCATTACAACTTTAAGCTCCTAAACAAACCGAAGTCCGCAGAGTGACTTCCCAACGTCATTCGAGGAGCATGTGAATGCAGCATAAGTGTCCAAGTAAGCTGTGAGTCAGCATGCACAATAACAGGATGCTGACTCACCTGAATGGAATGCAGCCAATATTAATGTTACTGATTACATCTGTGCTCTTCCTGCTATGACACGTCAAAATGCAGTGGAAACAGCCTATTAGTGCAGCAGTCAGAGAATTAGCTAAACATCTTTACTTTGTATGATATCATGAAAGTCAAATAAAGTTAACACGTGCACCGCAAGCTGACTGGTTTCCAGTTAATTTGTTGGCAACAATATTTGGAGATGTCAAATATTTCCCCAAGGCGGCATCACTGGGTGTTATCGTTTACTCACTCCCATTTTGTGGAAAAACTGACGAAACGTGAAATTCGGATTCTGACCGTTTTTCGCCGTTAGTTGAGAAACACAGCCTGTGGCGGAAGCTGTCTTTCTGCTGAAGCCTTTTTTTGGAGGTTATCTGTTTAGACTCATCTCGCTGTCAAAAGAGAAATCCTCTTACACACACACACACACACACACACACATGCACGCACATACCTGAAAGGGACAGATAACTAAGTCAAGCTCACTCTTTGACCACAAACGGTTAACAGCCGAAAGAGGACATGATGCATGTGGATGCGCACATTTTTTGTGTGCGTGTGTGTGTCTGATCAGGAAGGGGGCCGTTGGAGGTCGGTTAGCCCAGAAGGGGCCCTGAGGGTGGGGCTGCGGTCAGAGGGAGGAGGGGGCTGTACAGAGGGAGAGGATGGTGGAAATGGGGGTAAGTTTCAGTGTGTGTGCGTGTGAGAGAGAGTTTGTGTGTGTGAGGGGGGGATGTAGGAGCTCATGAAACTTAAAACTCACCCCTAAAAGAGAGCAGGGGGCTGAGAGATGATTGAGTGAAAGGAGGGGAGTGAATGTAAGGAGGCCGAAGTGTATTGTGAATTACTGTCGGTAATGCTGTTTTTTTCTACCTTGCATGAAGTGTATTTGTGTGTTTGTTTGTGTATTTATGTGGAAAGAGGAAGAGGAAGGTTTTGGTCATGCACCATTTTTGAAAGCATCGCAGCGCGCTCCAGCTCTGAACTAGAAAACCGCCACCAACACAAAGCCACATGCTTGCTGACATACAGAGCCAGAGGAGGGTTGTGTGTGAGTGTGTGTGTGTGTTTCTATAAGTAGCATCATCTGAGGCGTCACTGCTGCGCGTGTTTGGCCTCAGCTCAGTGTTGGTTAAACCACTTAATGGCTCCATCACGATCTAATCCCAAACCAAGACCCTGGATTAACCAGAGACCCAAGCACTCTGGGCTGCCTCCTGTATGTGTGTGTGTGTGTGTGTGTGTGTGTGTATGTGTGTGTGTTTTACCTTCATGTGAGTGGGGGAACCAGATAGGGGAAGCGCTCGAATGGGGTCCAGGCCTGTAGGAGGGGGAGGAAGGGGAGGCAGCAGGTCCCGAGGGGTGAGGAGGGTGGGAGGGCGGCGACCCCAGACTGCTGGCCAGGAAGGAACCCATGAAGGAAGCACCTGAGAGACACAGAGGCTGGAGGTTAGTGAAGTGCACGCGGATAAAATCTGAATCTGGCAAGAAAGGGGCGGGGGTTCTACTGAGGTGCCAATGAGCAAGCCACACCACAGAAGAAGTATTGAGAAGGTCTTATGAATGGCTGTTAAAGTGAGAAAGAGCAGCTGTGCAGTCAAACATCCTCAGAAGTTAAAAAAGGAAATGTTTCATGCATTCTACACGTCTCAGTTTTTCACACTTATTTGAAAATGCTTCATGCACGTCTGCTTTTAAATCCTCTGACGATGCCTGTGATTTTCCACTTACGCCCGGATATAATATGTAGCTTGTTGCTTGCAAACACGCTGTTGCCATTAAGAAATAACACATGGCGCTGGACATGATAATCTTCATCTTCAAAATATAACACACAGCAGCGATGAAAAGCATTTTCCTACATTATGACAAGAGTCAAAACACTGTTTTATCAAAATTTCAAGACCAAGAAACCTGCATGAGTTTGAGGCTGGATTTTTCTCCTGTTAGCAGGTAAAAAGTCAGACACGGCAGATCTGGATGGTATTACTATAGCTGAGTAGTGCCGTAAAAAATCAAATTTCATGACCTGCCCTAGAGAAATTAATCCCTTCAAGCTACATTCACACTGCAGCTCAAAGTGTCCCAATTCTGATCATATTTTCTCCTCACATGTGACACACATATCTGACTTTTTTTCTTTTAAAATTATGATCAGGAAAAAGCTTCAAGGTGACTTTTTTTTTCTCCTCAGTTCTGATCTGAATGGGTATAAACTGGGGCTGGAGGCATGTGGCTGACATGCAGCTTGTATTTAAACACTCAAATAAGAGTTTGTTGATAATTTTCACCAGAGACAGAGGAGACTCAAAACAGAGGTCACAAAAGTTGAAGTGTGTGTCTCGTGAATTTCACTAATTAATTCTGTTTTGGTGGAGGTATTTTAGGGCCTGATTGGAAGTGTACTACATTTGCTTTAATTGTCAACTGCCTCTACACTCAGATCGACTTAAAGGGGCTCTGCGACATTCAGAGTGTATGAGTACTCTGGACAGAGTTATCAACACGGTGGTGGTTGATCTGACAGCTAGCAGCTAATGGCAGCTAATACATAAACAGCACTCAATAGAGCTAATGTTATTAACTAGAGGAGATATGGAGGATGGGTGCTATGTTTCTGCATCAATGCTGTCCAAATATCAGCAGTAAATAAGCAATTGTGTTAGAGGTTGTTTTGTGCTTTACTTATGGTGCTCTATTGTGTGGTGCTGGTGTTAAATGTAATACTGTTACGTTTTGTATGTTTTTGTGGTGTGTGCTTCATTTCTTCTGGACTATTTTTGTAAGGCAGCAATACTTGTGCAGCTCCTGAGTCCAAGATGAACTTGCCTTTGAGGACGAT
>JAPZEB010000014.1:18849957-18864457 GCA_029783705.1 Chaetodon striatus | reverse complement strand
GCATAACACACACACACACACACACACACACACACACACACACACACACACACACACACACACACAGACACATACACACACACAGCCTCCTCTGGTCCGTGTGCCAGCGCGAGCTACCCTATACGGTGGGGGGGCGCGCGGATAATTAATGCGGATTGACTGATTGCTCTTGAAACAGACCGGTCCTGCGCGCGGATTGTCCTCGAGCAATGAAGCGTTCCTGACTGACACTTTCCACCTTCCCTTCTTCGCTTCCTTCTTCCTTTGCTTCTTCCTTTTTTTCTCCTCTCCCCCTTTCTTCCCTCACACTAGACCGGTGTGTGCAACACTCTTCCTCCGTGGCGAGGAGCCACACATCCCGGCCTCTTCTCTGCCGGCCAGCCCGGCCAGCCGAGGCAGTTTCTCCGCGCTCTGGAGATGCGGCGCGTCCTCACGTGTGTCACAATTGAACATGAAATAAATTGTTAAACAAAGTAAGCATGCAAACATTATTTATAGCCCGTTTTGGTCATCTTTTTTTAACCTACAAGCTGTGGGAAACCACATTTTTGTGCAACCTGACATGCATCAGTTCAGCGTTGCTTCTGAGAATATAAACTTAAACTCACGAGGAGTTATGTCTCCGTTAAAAAGTGGTTTAAGTGCGTTTAAAGTGGGTGCTATACTCTCCACTGCATCCTCAACATTAACTGAATAAACTTTTGAACGTTTAAATAGGACCACATAAAAAAAGCATAATTCACAGTCAACGGGAAACACATTGGAGAGGCTGGTTTTAAATGAGGTCCAAATGGAGAGCTGTCTCCACGGGAGGCCCTCCATACAGGGCGACCATCCTATTCTCACCAGATATTTCTGATAGCCCTTTAATGATGCGGATTTCCAAGCAGGGCCGTTCACCAGGGAGACGCCCCGGCTATCTAAAGGTGGTGCAACCTCATGAGACAATAGAGTCATATTAGAGTAGAAAAGCATGCGTAATGTAGCGCTGTTGTGAAAAACAAGGCTGTTCTGTGCGCTCTGGGCGTGTAACAGCGGTGATGTCGTTCAGAAACCTTTTCTTCTTCTTTTGGTGGCCAACACACTGTAAATATCAACCTCAACGAACAACAATGGCACACATAAGCGCGCAGAAGAAGAAGACATGATGGAGTCAGAAGTTGACTGGACACAAAAACAACATGACCTTTCCTTCTCTGTGTGCGCAGGACAGATGCTGCTATTTCTGATCACCCTGACAAATAGGCTGGAGAGGAGCTCAGGCCTCTCACAACGGGTCACATGTGAAATGGTTTGGCGTGTTCTCCATCTAAAAAACGCTTTAAAAGACTTTAACTGTTGGATGACTAAAGGCGCGTGTCTTCAGATCAAGAGGATGATGGCGCAGTTAGAAGAAGATGATGATGATGATGATGGCGATGTTGATGGTGACGGAGGGAATGGCTTGGGCACCAAATTAGTACCTGCCACACAGCCATATATCCGGCTGTAACCACCACCAGGCCTGTGTGGATGAGATGAAAGCACCAGCATCTATTTATGGGCCATCAAAAACACGCAGGTGGAGGCTTTAATTATCATTTGAACATGAGCAGCCATAGCGTGCCGTCCTGCGTGTGTTTGCACTGTAAGCTTATGTAGTAGTTTGTATTCAGACAGGGAGGGGAATTGAATCTTTACAGCCGGTGAACTGAGCTGAGCAGATCGTAAAATGTTGATATTATACACGCAAATAATGGGATTAAATATATCGTGCGTCTGGCACGTGACAGACCCACTGCCGCCTCATTTTGTGTATTTGTCTCCCAACATTTCTATAAGGCGCCCTTCTCTGTCACAGCAGCACTGTGTACACGCACACTTTAATAAAAATTGAAGACAACGTCTTTGTTCCAAGTAAGATCATAAAACACGCGTTGTTACATTGGAAAAAGCTCCAGAAATGTTAAAAGTGTATATGGGCCATGGGGTCAACAGGTCAGCTGACCTTCTGCAATTCATCACTCAAAATTTCAAGCAACACAATTGATTACTTCAACCACGACAAAGACTCAGTTTGCAACAATGGTCTTTGCATGACTCATAACTTCAACAGTAACCCATAACGTGCTTTAGTGACGCACTAGCAATTGACTCCCAAGGAAAAAACTTTCAACACTGAGAAAAACATTTTCAGTGATCAGTCATCGTCTCCTCTTGCAGGCTGTTGCTGCTTAACCATGTTGGTCATATTTTGTTGGTGGTGCAGGATTACACCTAATCAGATCACATCTGGATCATCTCTCAAAAGAAAACACCCAACAACGATTTAATTTGGAGTTTTTAGTTAAGGCTGCATATCGAAAGCAACAGCGTGTTACTGAGTGATCACAAGAGCCAGAAACATTTGGGATAAGCGAACACCAGTATCAGACAAAGTTCAGCTTTCAAAAGAAACTGCACATTGTGAATGAGCCATAAACCTCTCATGTGTCAGCTGCATAATCCAGGATGACACGGTTTTATTACTTGTATTAACAGAAAAACTACATTCTAATAAAGCTGAAAATTATAATTTTAACAACATTTATTTCTAGTATTTTTGTCCTATTCTGGGATATTTACTTAATGTGTGTTCTCTTTTAAATAAAAATAAAAAACTAACAGTATTGTGTGTTTGAGCAATGAGGCTAAAGCAGGTGTTAAATGTAGACCCCTCTACACTGGACACTGTAGCATAACAGTAATACATTGAAGTTTATTTTTCTTCTCTGCAGCTTAAGTGCCACAATGTGGCATTCAGATGCAAAAAAAATCAGGAAACAGTATGTGTATGAACGTTATATTTGACTTGATCCCAGGAGGTTAACCACAGTAAATTTGACAGCAAGAAAATATAAAATAAATAAAGATTTTGATCAATTATTGTAAAAGAAAATTTTGTAAAAGAAAAAAAAACATCTACACCTACATGGAGCGCCTCTCGTCTTATTGCCACGTTTTCGAAGTAAGTCAGAAATCAGAAATGTGACCTAAAAAGACGTGTGTCATCTCGCATGGATGGCTTTATGGCCAACGGTGTTGCCAGAAGCTGTTGGTGGTGTGTGTGTGTGCGTGTGTGTGAAGGTAGGTGTGTGCATGTGTGTGTGTGTAAGTGTGAGGGAGACAGAGAAACTCAGTATCCATACACACTGTTACCGTGTAACTTAATATAACACAAGTAAGCCTGACAAACTATAACACCCAACTGTGGAGCCGATCAACTAAAGGGAACTACACTTTACATGGCTGGATCGCCGTGTTTGTGCGTGCGTGTGTGCGTGCGCCACTGTATTGGCACATGCCCCCCCCGAGAGGCCCCAACTGATAAACCTTCTTATATTAACATTAACTCACTGCTGAAGAAAAAGGTCGAGATTTTCAACTCAGAAAATTACATCCATTTATCTCGGTTGTCTGTATAGTTAATTCACATTATAAGATTAAATATGTTGTGATTACACGTTTAAAGTTGTTGGAAGGTTCAAGAAAATACGATTACGCAAACTTTTCCCCGTGCTTAGTAGTAAATAAAAAAGTACTCCAGACCGCATAATCAGCCTCATCTAAATTTACACAAATAAATACATAAATAAATAAACATTCCAAACACGCCTGTCATTAAAAAAACTCTTCGGTTTATCCTTAACCCCAAACTAAGCCTTTATAAACTACAACAGTGTCAAAACTCAGTGAAAGTACAGCAAATAATTCCTTTTTTTAAAAACTGCCCTTGCTAAATAAATGGATAAATAATTAAAGATAGTACAAAATACAACACCTACCTATGGAACGACCGTGTCCATATGAATTTATGGTTATAAATTTTAGAATAAGCAACCAGAAATGGCTTTCTTCCTCCAAAAAACTTGACAACTCGAAGAAGAAAAAATCCTACTTCTACACGCTTTATCCAAAGCAACGCGCTTTCATATGTATGGGCTTAAATAGCGCTCCGCTTCCTTTACACGTTCTCTCTCTGCTGAATTTATCCACCGAGGGGTTTTCCCGACTACAAGCTCCGGATCCTGTGGATGTGAGTCTCCGTGAGGCTGTGTAATAGCAAATTTATGTCTGCATGACGCGTCCTCTCTCTCCCACAATGGAGCTGGAGCGCTGACATTAAACAGAAAATTGATGGAGAGACTCTCTTTCTTTCTTTCTTTCTCTCTCCCTCTCCTTCCCATGCACTCTCTTTCGTCTTAGGAGTGTAGAATGCAGCTTTCTTGCATTTTCAGTTTTTTTAATCAGGGGAGGGGGCAAAGGGACATCATCAATGAGTTACACACCAGGAATACACCCACTTCCATCCCCAGCAACAAAGATATCCTACGAGAAGGCTTCACACACATTTACGCACCAAGACGCACACACCTTTTTCTGACCAGTTTTGTTTGTGATTGTGCTGAACCGAATCTGTGCACAGAGGAGGAGGGCAGGAGGCCTATCAATCCTTCAGCGTGCATCTTTCTAACCAAACTACCCCGTCCTCCAAGTTTTATCAAAGTGAACTATTATGGGTAATCATTCCTCTGTCTATGCACCATGTGTTTAACCTATAACCGTGATGTGGTGGAAGGCAGGCCGTGCTCAGTTTTTATTTGCGGAATAGTTCGAGTCTGGCATGAAAAGGAGCAATCAGCACTTCTCTGGAAATCCAACTGATATTTGTTTATAGCTGTTTGCTAAATGATATCCCTAATTACCGCCTGGAGGTCACAGTTTACCCACCTTTTTACTACATCAATGCCTGCTATATATAGCTGCTTTCCCCAGTTTCAGAGGCATTTTGTTGTGAGGATGACCGGCCGGCTTGGCGCACGCAAACACCGGCCATGCACACACGGGTTCAATTGTAAGAGCACTATAAACATTTAGCACAGGCGTTAAAGAGTCCACGGCATTTGTGCGCGTCTGCCCCGCAGCCTTTGATCAAGTCCAAACGGTCCAGACAAGTTTGTGCGTAAAAGTGAATTTATCTCCCGGAGCTCAGGGCTGCCTCGATGTGTCGCTCTGGACTACAGAAACAAAGACATGATTGCAAACAATCGTGCAGTAAAAAACACACACACACATACACACAAACACAGTTTCCATTCGGGAAAGGCGTTTTACTGAAGATGCGTAAAACAAATGAGCTGCAGATTGGAGATGAATGCGGAAGAAGCGAAGTCTACGAGCTGCAGCTTGGAAATAATTGCACAAACGCGGCGTGTTGTTGGAGTCCTCTTCCCTCCCTCCCCAAACGGGACCTCAGCCTCGGCTTTCTCCTCTTCTCCCCCTGCAGCCCCCACCGGCTGCCCCCGTGGGTCACCGCTTCAGGAGCACCACGTCACCACGTTAACCCCTGCATCACCGCGGCGTCCGGGACAGAAGCAGGGCCGAGAAGGGGCTGTGCAGGGGGGAGGGAGGGAGGCAGGGGGGGGAACCCCAAATTGGGTTGTGAGGACCTCCAGGCGGGTCCAGGGGGTCTCCGGCAAAATGAGGAACAGGTTTCTTCCAATTTATTCCAATTCAGGGGAAATTCACCCAACTAGCTTATATTAGAATAACTGCTGTAATTAGTCTGCCTGTTTTTACTCTTGTTGTTTTCTCTCTATATACACAAGCTCCTGATTTACAAACTACTTTTCTTTCCTTGAAAACTCCAAACAAATGCCTTTTAAAATCTGAAGGAGGTCAAAAATGACAGAATGGAAAAGTCAAACCTCTCGTTTTTTTTTCTATCATTTGTTTAAGAATGTATATTTTCAGTATATAAATAGTTATAAGTTTCTCCTATTAAGCAAATTCATGTCAACACCTTCCAGATGTCATTTCTGATTCATATCCCTGATGTGCATTATTGCTAAGGCATCCAAACACAGCCCCAAAAACACCCAAATAACACATATGTCCCAATGACTCAATACAACAAAAATCATCCATAGTCATCTCTGTGTATGTTAAATATTTTTGGGGTGAGTGGACTGAGCTGCATGAAAACATTTGACTCCAGTGACATCAGACATTTTCATCTACCAACAAGAAATATGCTTCACCAAAACAAACTCACCAGAGCTCAAGCTAAGTAATTCTATTATGACTTTTCCAAACCAGCGCTGCCCTCATCACAGTGTTGAAAAATAGAAACTATTCTCAAGACCAAAAGCAACAACAATACATCCATAAATCCCTCCAGTATGGTTTTGGCTTTGCCTTTGAAAGGATTTATGGGAAGGGGAAGTGGGAGGGTCACGGCAGACCCCACCCACTCAGGAGCGTGACCTTTATTTGTCTCTGTAATAGCCTACTGTTGCATTGTGGGTTTTGCAGTTAGTCCAAACCCTATGTTACATTTTCATCAAAGTCACTAAGGTTATTTTCATCTTATTGTGCTGATTTTGACTCTGATTTATTGTACTGTACATGTGTTACATTCACATTTAAATTACCACCAGTCTGAATTTAAATTTCAAAACATTTGCAGAACTTTAACCTGCACTTGTGACATTTTTTATTACAGTGTTACATAACTGTTAAAGTGTGTATTTATATTTAAAATTACTATTTCTGTCACTTCAAAGAAAATCAAGTGTTTATACTCAATGCCTCCCCACCATAACAACCAAAAATATCATTACAGAACAAACTCATCTCTTGTCTCATCCTAGAAAGTCTTATGATCGTAACTTTTTCTGGATAATATTCACTCCACTTCCTCTTCCTGCACACATTTTCTGTTTCTGTGATTGGAATGTATCAATACACAATGTCTGGCAGCTTATGCAACAAATTGTTGTCACTTTTAAACAGTTTTTTTTTTTTGCTTTACATCTCACAGAATAGCTTGTAAACTGGAAATTCTTCAGCAAAACTTCATGGAAACTTTGTTGTTTACTTCCTGTCATAGTTGTGAACCCTCGATCCTCGTCTTCTAACCAAAGTTTTAACTGTTAGAGAAATGCACGTACAAACTGGCCTGAGACCGAAGTGCTAAATCAATGCCGTCCATAAACTCACTCATCCATCTATTTCAACTCCGATGAAGGACAATTCTGTTGCACACAAGCCACCGCCTGCAGCCTGAAATGTGACCCTTCCCTCCTCATTAGAAGGCTCCCAAACAAGGCCAGTTTACAGCTAAACCCCCGGCCAGCCCAGACCCTCTCTGCTCCACACACTGCTGGTGTTGGGTAAACACACCTCTGTGAGATACAATCAGAGGTGTCAGGTGGTTTTCACTCCTGGATTCCTTCAGAAAGTATGGATTATGTATGTAGCACCTGCTGGGACAAAGTTTTGTCTCCTGGTAGTGAAACATCTTTGTTTCTTGAGCAAGTTGTTTCCCGAAATGTCGCACTTTACGTCATGTTTACGCAGGAAACATCTGTAATATTCATTACAAAACACAGCAGCTGCAGAAAAGACAATACTTGTCCTTGTGCGTGTTTCCGACAAGCTTTTAAACCGACCATGATGTCGTCCGCATATGGCAGTATTGATAAACGTGGACAAATGTTTGAGATTTACCCTTTGGATGTGATGCTTCTCATTTGCTGTGGTGTAATACAGTTGCTCACTCTTAACCCTGTTCAGAGCCTGCTGCATGTGTATGTGTATGTGGACCCCTGATATTTGTGTGTGTGTGTGTATGTGTGTGTGTGACACAGCTGTGATAGGTTAAGAATCAGACGCTAAACCTGTTTCTGGTTCCAATTTGAGGCCAGCTCCTCTTTGGCAAATGGAAAACACTTCAAGGTGCCACCGGACCTAAAGATGGTGCCTGTTTCTGCAGTTTACGTGGTCATGTGATTTTTGGAGAATGGAGGTTGTTTGCCCTAGAGGCAAGTGCACACACACACACTCACACACACGCACACTCACACACCAATGCACCTCTTGAAGTTTATAGAGGCCCAGTGACCCCATAGGTGAGCATAGCTGCATAGCTGAGACAGCCACAAAAGGGTGAGCTAAGAGAGCAAAGCATCCTGGGATATGACTTCTTGCCAAAGCACTAAATTCTTTCATCTTTGCTCTCATATTGTAATGCATATCATTCATAAAGGAGCGTTACATCACTGCACACACAGTAGTGCCTTTATCTTGAATCTGCCATGTAGGTTTTCATGTCTCTGTATGAGTTATGGCATGTATGCATATTCTATCAGGCAGCATTAAAACACAGTGTAGTGAAGTGACAAACAGAGACATCTCTTAAACGTCATGCCGGGCCATTCACCCCTCCATGCCATCGTCCATCCATCCTCTTCTCTCTGTGCTTTTTTTTTATTGCAGCTGCTAATGCAGCAGCCAGAATTGAAACAAAGCTAGCTTTGTGGCCCCCCCTTCCCTCCACGCTGTCTGCTGACGCGTTTGCTTGTTCTCCATGTCACCCCCTAGCCCTTGTTCCCCTTCCAATCTTTCACTAAAAACTTCTTTTCTTCCTTTTATAATTTTTTTCCCCCCCTTCTCCCCACATCTGCAGCAGCAGCGTCACGCGGGCCTGGCATGGCCGGCCCGGAGAGTCATGTGATCTCCGCAGTGGCTGTTGCCTGGGAGAAGAAAAGGGAAGTGTGTGTCAGAGGAACCCTGTTTTTGGCCCAGCTGGGAGGTCAGAGGTCAACTCAACTCTGATCCAATCAGTTCAAACCACAAGAGGGCCCATTCACTTTTACTCTGTCCTTCTACTCTTGTTGTCTCTAACGCTATGTTTCCTTTCATCTTAGCTTTTTGGCCTCTGGTGTAATGCTAAAGCCTGTGGCTGACTTCGATTAAAGACGCGCAGATATTGTTCATAATAGTGAAAGTTACCACAATATCAGGTGCCTCACCACAATAAGGCCCAGAGCTGGATATTGGCTGTTTGAGGAATAAGTACCACATCCGCATTCACTCATTAAATATCAAAAAGATCAGAGGTGTCATGCCTTGTAGGCCTATGTGTGAAATTAGCAACGGATGAAACAGCTGAGCATTAAAGGAACACTTCACCCTCCAAATCATCATTTGTATTTTAATCACTCATGCAGTGTTATGTTGAACTTAGGAAGAAAACTTTATTTTTCTCACATGCCTCGGTGGTGAATGGAGAATCCAAAAACTGAGAACATTCTTAATGAACTGAAGTCATAGGGGTCCACATTTAACAACAACAAAACTGTATTAAAACATCTGTTAACAAACTCTCACACAATTCATGCAGCATGATCAAAGTCTAAATTTTCCAGTCATGTAGTCAGTGCTTCACAAACACATGCATTTTTACTAAAACCTTACTTTTTATAATACTTCCACATAAACAGTCTCACACATGGACTTGTAGTGCGCCTAGGCAAGCACATGCGCTCCTGCATTCCATTTAGCAGAGCTCAAACACATGCACTTGTTCAGGCACGCTGCTCGTCTGCATGTGAGACTGTTGATGATGAAGTGTTTTAAATTGTAAGGTGTTAGCAAAAATCAGTGTGTTTGCAAGAAAAACAAAGTTTTCTTACAAATTCAGTATGAAGTAAGGTGAGTAACTGATATAAAAAAGACCATTTTGTGGGTGACATATTCCTTTAACAAACACAAACGTTCTATGGTGGAGTTTCCAGATGGAGCTTCTAAACCAAACAAAATCTACATGTTTTATTTTATAGTTTTGTGTGAAGTTTTAATGCACGCTTTGTGTAATAGTATAATTATAAAGCAGAATGAAACAGAAGGAAAAACTTAACTCACTGTGTGCAGTTGCTGCAACACAACTGTAAACTGATGCTGCTACAGGTGTAGAATCAGGAAGTAGGGGTGCATTGTCCACTAACAAAGCTCCTTCATTGACTCGAGCCATCTTCCCCGACAACAATAGCTTGTTGATCATGGGATTGGGAGAATGCTGCAATACCAGGGGGGCTAAGGAAGAGAGTGAAAAAGTTCAGAGACTTTACCAATGGTTGTTTTAAGCATAATTGCTCTATGTTTGATTTTAACCACATGTAGTTCCAAGAAAACCCTTCGTTGCTCTTTGGTTTCATCAGCCCAGAGCTAATCCATCAGATAATACAGAGACTTGGTTACGAATGCACTAAGAAATAAAACTGGCTTATGTGAGAGAAACACACGAAGAGAAACTGCACAACTGACAACTCTTCACCACCTTTCTCCTCCAATATCATCCCCGCATCCATAAAGACAGATATGTTTATGTGGCATGTTGTGGAGGACTTTACATGACGCAGATGCATTAAAACATCCATCTTACTTGGATTAAATTATTCTACCTCTCCCTCCTCCCTCCCTCCTCTCCCTCTCTACCTCTCCTCTTCCCCAGCCGGCTGTCGTCATCTCCAGCAACAAGTGGCCTCTTCCCCAGATGAATTTTTACATCCGTGGTAATGCAGTCTGCTCCTGACACGGAGCAAAACGGGGGCGTTTCATTGATTGTGCTCAGGGGTGACAGGTATATATGGAGGAAGTGGGTTTATTGTTTACAAAAATATAACAAGTGCATACACAACACAGCCACTTCGAGGCCTTCCATCTCGCTTTTCTCTTCACCCCCTCCCCTCTCCTCTTGATCAACCTGAGTGAGCGGGCTGCTCAAATAAAATTTTAGTGCCGTGGTAATGTTGCGGAGCAGCATGGCGCCACAGCTAATGGGGGATCATATCTACATCCCCCCCGTTCCTGCACCCAGCTCCATGTTAAACCGCAGCGTCTGTCATCATCTTGTGAGCTCGGCACGGGATACAACCGGGCCCGAAAGTTCAAATGTCCGCACATAAAATGAAAATAGAATTACAACAATGTGATATTTCTGTGTTATAGAGGTCATAAAGGAAGTTGGGAAAACAGTCAGTAGGATTTCTTCTTCTGTTGTGGAGGAAAGGTTGGTCACAGTAATTGTGTGGTTTGTGAAATCCCCGAGCAGGGCTTGATTTGATTTAGGAAGCACTCCATCAGGAGAAAATACAGAAAGTAAACAAATAAAAGCATGATTGTTAATCAATGTACAACTGCAGCGTTTCTCTGTGCTGTTCTACTGCTCAGATAAACATGATGCATGTACAGAGTGGTGTAAATGTTCTGCAGACAACTCCAAATGTTTTATCAAATCAGAGGCCTGCCTGCGAAAGGGTGTGTGTGCATGTGTGTGTACATCATGTGAGCGGAGCATTATTAGGCCTTTCTGGGGAGTTATCCATTAATTCGGGGTTAAAGTCCATTTGCATCTAGACAAAAGGGACATGGGCCATCCATCTCCACGCTGAGGGGAAGGGGGTAACAGAGGGAGGGAAAGGGGGGATGGGGACGTGTGTGCACGTTCATGTGTGTGTGTTTGAGGGAGAGAGAAATGGAGGTGAACCGTCCTCTTGCAGATAAATCTGTTGCCCTCAGGGGTGCGTTTACATAGGTGAGGACTGACTGTTCTGCAAGCCGAGAGTGATTTATCTGAAAATACCACCAGTAACCACACACACACACACACACATACACACACGCACACACACACACACCTATAGCACTGCTCTGAATCAATTCCTTCACTATGGATGAAGCAGCCTATTTCACTTCCACTGTTTGTGTGTGCAGATTAACTCACAGCTGCACACTTGCACATGTGCATGCAAACACTAATGTACACAAAAAGACAGGAGCACAACACACACACACATACACACACACTGCTCGACAAATCCATACACTTTTAAAAAAGAGGAGAAAAAAGACAAAAATCTATATTTAAAAGAGGATAAAAGTTGATTTCTTTTTTTTTTGCAGAGGATTTTTTCACTGCAGCTGCCTTCTCATCCTGCTTGTAGATCCTCCCTCACACAACCACAGAAAGGATTTCCTAGCAACGATTATAATGCGCGCGCACACGGCACACACACACACACATACACACACACACACACACATACACACACAAGCTCAACGCGCTGGGGCTCCCTCCAGCTATCAGCGTGGGCTTCCCCCTCCTTCTCCCTCCTCCTCCTCCTCCTCCTCTCCCTCGCTGCAGCTCCGCCGTGGAGGGAAGGAGAGAGAGAGAAAGAGAGACAGAGAGAGAGAGAGATCCCCTCTTCACAGCTCTCCCCTGGAAGCCCCAGCTGCTGGCTAGACTGCGCGGTTACACGGGCTGCCTGCCTGCCTGCGCACCGGAATGGCGGTGTGTGGATGTGGAAATGGTTCGTTCTGCGCCAACAGCGGCCACGGAGAGGAGGAATGGACGGTAGACGGAAAGACGAGGGAAAAGAGGGAGTGTGTGCGCGGCCGCCGCGGCTCGTTTTCACGCGAAAGTCGCGGAAGAAACGGGAAACGGCTCCGTGTTTTCGAAGAGACAGAGACAGCGAGAGGGAAAGGGGGGATGGGAAAGCTTGGAGAGCTGCGGATACCCGAGAAGTGCGCTTTTATTCGGTGCGTAATGACACGGCGCGTCTCTCCGATGGTTGTACCGACGTGCTGTTGACGAGAAGAGAGAGAGGGAGGGGGGGGGTTCAACGTGTGAGGCTATACCGGCGAATACCGGGGACGGTTTCATATCCAGATACTACAACTGACACGGGAGCAGAGGCTACAGCCCCATTGCGCGCAACTCGACGCACATGGCACGCCCCTCTCTGCCCCTCGCCCCCTCCTCCTCCACACTGACAGGGAGGCGTTTGCTGCAGGGCGCCATTTTCAAAAGCCTTCTTTGCATATGAGATTTATTTTGCTGCAGGAGGGCTGCAGCCGTCCTGCCGTCTCATGTTACACTTGTATCTGCACAACAAGAACATGGACTGAAGAGGAGGAAAACAGGGAAACCGGACCAAACTTCAACCTGTCATCTATTTTTCCTTTTAAGATTATTTTTATTTCAAAGGTGAGAGATTTTATTACTTTTTTTTTAGTAATTTATTAACAAATAGCACATGCTGCTGTAAGTTAGTAAGGCACTGACTCCGCTTGTATTGTTATTGTTTGTTTATGATTTCCACAGCGCAGACATTTTATTTAAATATAACATGAAACAAAACAAAAAACGCATTAAATCAAACAATTTGCAAAATTGCTGATCTATCACAATTATTAATAGGTCTATATTTATGCAAAATTATGAAATAAAAAAAAATACAATCAGCCTGTACATAAAACTCGCCCAATGTGATTTTAAAATTACAGATATGAATTAACGTAAAATATGAAACATTACATGTTGCATTCACGGTGATGTCCTTCTGTTTCTAAATATAACAGAATTTAATTAATTTTCGAATTATTTTATTAATTTATTCAGAAAATATATATATATTTTTTTTTTTTACCTTTTATTTAAATTCCTTTTAAAACACATGATGGTGCGTTCACGGCGTAAAACCCCATACCAATAAAACCTAAAAATCGATCTTTGGCAGGGTGGGCAAGCTACATTCGCCATGTTGAGATCCTTTGTGTGTGTGTGTGTGTGTGTGTGTGTGTGTGGGTGTGTGTGTGTGTGTTCATAGGTCCAATTGCCTGACCTTTTATTTCTACCCAAAATATAGGTGATCTGTTCATAAAATGTGGTCTTTAAATGAAAATATGTATTAAATAAATTATATTATGCCGATTTTAGTAGCAAGAAAAGACCAGATTTACACAATAAGGCGTAGAGAATTTGACACCAGTGTGAGAACAGGTTTTTAAAACAGATTTAGAGTTATTTCATCCTGTTTTTATACTCGCTGAAATATTTAATTTTAGGGAAGTCTCCTCTTGTTTCTTGTCGCCTGATTCAGTGTTGGATCTTCCTTTAAAGTCTACAGGCTTCAGAAAAATGTAAAATTACAGGCTGGCTGCAGGAGCAGGCCTACTTTACATAATTACATACGGAGGACTAGTCTGCTCACTTAAAAGAACACGCTTTTAGTTTTACTAATCATCACAGCAAGTACAACAGCGGCTCATTAAAATGCAAACATATTATCCTTATTATCTTATTCGCAGTTTTTGTGATTCAGTTTGAACATTTTTGACAAAAGCCAACATTCTGGTTTCTTCTGTCCGTTCATTTGTTTCACCGTCAAACACACTCGGTAACTTTGCATTTTGCTCAATGATCTCTCCTTATTGTAAACAGCTTCAAACATTTGTCTGGATTTAGGTGTGTTTGGCTAAACTTAACTGACGGTACGCTGTAACCTGCATGTGTGTGAGTGTGCGTGTGTGTGTGTGTGTGTGTTTTGGGCTGCTGCAGTCAGTGAGGAGTTAACGTGTTGGTGAAGTTAATTCAAAGTGACTGCAGCAGGACGGGCAGCTTTACTGTGGCAGCACGATGAGGCGGTAATAGCAATAATAACAATAACAAGACGCAGACTCACAGGCGGAGGACAAACACCGGAATATTAACCTTACAGCATGTACCCACACGACGGTGTGTTTTATTTCGCTTTTAACCATTTGTGTTTATTACTTAAAGCTGCACTGAAACTAATGATGCTTCAGAAAGTTACCATGCAACTCTAATAATAATAATTATAACAATAATAATAAT
>JAPZEB010000014.1:18792500-18804041 GCA_029783705.1 Chaetodon striatus | reverse complement strand
TCTGGTGGAAATGCCGATAGCGACTTTAGGGCTGTTTCTGGTTAAACAAAAAGGATCGTACTCTCTAACAAAAAGATTGGTCTCTGGTGGGATTACTTAGAATAATAATCTGAGCCTGTCAGTGGAAAAAACAAGCACTTATAATGAACGTAAATCGACAGTGTGCATGTACTCTGAATGGTTACATTACAATCTGTTTTTCTGCTGCTCAATACTGGACCAATTTCAAAAATTGTTGTTCCCACTGGTCACTTAGACACAAAAACTCGGGAAAATAGTGTCCAGGTTGAAAGATACTTAGTAACCCTGTAAGGCTACAACCTAGAGATGTGTTTGAATGAATCAGTGACACAGAACTAAGCCATAGTGAAATATTTTCCTTCCCTTCTCACCTAGAAACTGGCCCTACATCAGCCTAACTAAGCTTTATAACTAATGTTCTAAGAGCAGGTTGTGATTTATTTTAATTTTACGTTTCTGCCATGTAGAGGGCCAGCTCGACCACGCTGTGCTACTGCAGGTGATCAAGGAGCAGCAGGAGCAACAGAAGAGACTTCTTGACCAGCAGGAGAAACTTCTGGCTGTCATAGAAGAGCAACACAAGGAAATCCACCAGAAACAGCCTGCTGGTGCGTGCACACATAAGCAGACATGATACTTGATATTAAAAGTGGTTGTGTTGAATTTAAGACATAAATGTGACCAAGTGTTTTTAACTTAAAGGAGGTGCTGAAGGTGAGGCTGATAAAGGCGTCCAAGAGGGTGTGGAAGGTGGAGCAGCAAAGCCCAAAGAGCCTGGTCTGGACTCAGACCTTAAGCAGCCCAAGGAGGCAGCTGGAGCTGGAGCTGGAGCTGGAGCTGAGGCTGGGGCTGCAGCTGGTGCGGGTGCTGGAGCTGCAGCTGGAGTAGCAGAGCCTCGTGATGCAGCTCAGAATCAAGCACAGGCCGGGGATAAGGGTGCTGAGGCTGGGGCTCTGAAAGTAGCTGTTCAAGCCAATTACAGGGAGGATGGCCGTGCTGCAATTGGAGGAGAATCCCACAAGCAGAGCGAGCTGGGTGCAAGGGGAGTGCCACTGGGAAAGAAAAAAGCTGATGACCGTGAGCCTGTGCCTCAAAACGACCAGGTAGCTCAACTTAAAAATGAAGAAAGAAGCCTAGATAAAGAAAAAGAGAAAATAGATAATCTTAAAAAAGAACAGATAGAGAAAGAGGTTCAGGCCAGACTGGACATAGAACGGCTTGAAAGAGAGAGAAAAGAGAAGCTGGCCAGAGAGCTGGCCTTAGAGCGAGAAAGAGCAGAGAGAGAAAGGATAGAAAAAGAAGTGCAGGCAAGGTTAGAAAATGAACGAGTGGAAAAGGAGAGACAGGAAAGGCTGGCCAGACAACAGGAATTAGAGCGGGAGAGAGCTGAGAAAGAGAGGATAGAGAAAGAAGTGCAGGCGAGGGTGGAAAAAGAACGACTGGATAGGGAAAGAAGAGAGAAGCTGGCCAGAGAGCAGGAGCTGGAGAAGGAGAGAGCGTTAAAGGAGGAACTCGCACAGAAGAAAGCTGCAGAGGAGAGACTTCAGCAGGAGCTGCAGAAAGCAGACAATGAAGTGGTTGAGAGAGTGAGGAAAGAGAAAAAGGCGGAGGAGGCTCGAGAGAGGCTGGCCCAGCTGAAGCAAGAGGCAGAAGACAGACAGGCTGCACAGGGGGCTGAGAGAGAAGACGGCGAAGCTTTGAAGAAAGGAGGACGAGACCTCAAAGAGAAAGTTGCCGCTCAGCCGGACCCCAGAGAAGGTGTGGAAGACGGGGCCGTCAAAGCCGAGGTTCACCCCCAGGGCTCCCACGAGAAGGTCAGGGACCAGGGAGAGATGGATCTAAAGCGGAGGCGCAGGGCACTGGGACCCAGAGAAGCTGGAGGGCCCCCGGAGGAGACCGGGGTGTCCAGGGGGGTGCCGGGGCTGGAGCCCCTGCTGGAGCTGGGGGGCTCAGACCTGCACGCAGCCCTGGAGGACCAGCTACTGGCTGGGGCTATGGTGCACTCGCGGCAGATTAAACAGGCCTCAGAGGATGAAGGAGCGAAATAACACATCACTCACTCACAGATTCTCACTCAATGATTGGACAGTAACTTCAACACGTACCATACACCTGCAGAAAACTTGTAATACTGTGGACCATGATATCAATGCCTTACGTTCTTTCTTGCCTTCAGAAATGTTATGGACAAAGAGGAACATTTTCTCTTTCTTGATACTGTGCGCTCCAGAAATAACCCAAAGTCTTTATGAAAGAGCAAAGTGCATGTAAATATTAACTTATTTTTGTCTTTATGGAGGAGAATTTTGTCAAGGTTATTGTTGAAATGTATATAAATCTATGCAAATACCATTCTATTAAGTGTGTAGACAGGGTGGATATATCAGTGTTTGTATTTGAGTCACGTTAGTGTCTTTATTTTCACCACTTCTGTGGTGTCTGTCTGTGCTTATTGTCTCCTGTGCTGTTTTTCTGTTAAATGTTGGGTTAGTTTGTGATTTTCTGTTACTTTGAGATGTAAATATTGTAAATTCATGTTAATTGTGAACCTACATGTACCACATATTGGATGTAATGTGGGTTCAGGCGCCTTGGTAAGAGTTGTTTCATTATACTTTCAAGTGAAAGTAACTGAATTCAAGCTCATGCTGGAGCTACGAGGTATTTAATGTAGCCTTACTGTTTGATAAACTGTGGACGATGAAGCAGCTGGATCCAGACCATCAGTTACCGAGCATTCCATCTTCGAAATCTGTTCCTTGTTGATTTATTAGTGCCTTCAAATCCATATGCTGCTGTTTTATTGAAACAAAATGTGGCAGTTTCTCCTCAATTTGTGGTCTTTTTGCTTCCACTCTTACTGTAAATCGTACGGTAATGATCAAAGTGGAAGGACATGTGGGCTACATTTGTAGTGTTTCTTTGTAATCCAACTTTTCAGAAAATTCCTCCATCAGTTGGCATTTCAACACATTTTGGACCTTTGCTTAGTACAAAAGGCTATTTTTGTATTTTTCTATGTGCATTTCTGTACATTTTGCTGATAAGAGTAAATAAAAACATCTCTATTACATCCATGGCTGTTGGTCTGTGTTTCACTAATAGAGCCTGATAGTGTCAATAACAATATTTTATTCACATCTCTATATTACATTCAGTCCCACATATTAAAGCATACAGCAGTGCAATATAACATGCAGTCTCCTTTTTAACAGTGTCATTAAAAAAAGAATGTGTTGGTTTTTCATCACATATTGACTTCATTTACAGTGCCAAGTAGAGGAAGTGTTAACATCAAGATAATTGATGCGCTGCCGGCACCAGAAGTCAGTCGACACTTGGAACTTCGTGTCCTTGCCCACAGCACTGAACCGTTGAGGTCTGTCCATAACAAAGTCAGGACAGTTTCCATTCATCTGGGTTTTTTCTTGGCCTGTAATTAAAGAAAATAACCTTTGAATGATAACCATCCACTGTACATGAGACCAGCAGGATTACTGACTTTGCCACTTACTGCATTTGTAAAGCAGGTCTTCAGTGCTTCAAATTCCTTGGCACACATGTCCTTCGTCAGCTCCTGTCTGCCTGTTGTGGTAGCTGCTACACACTTCCCGTACACTGCTGCCTGAATCAGCCAGAAGTTGACATCGGGCAAAAGAAAATAAAGTTATCTTTTTCACTGTCTGTGCAGGATAGTGACTGCACAAGAACAATTCACATTTAAATTAAATTATCTTCTCTGTTATTCTACTGTCTCCACTCTGCTGACCTCTTCTGTTGGTTTTTGGCACATCCTTTGCCATTCTCACTGCCTGGTTTCCTTTAGGGCTGCACTATTTTCACTGTCAATTAATCTGTCAGTTATTATCTTGTTAAAGTTGTTGGATCTAAATGTCATAAGATGGTGAAAATGTCGATCAGTGTTTCCAGAAGCCCAAGATGGCGTCCTCAAATGCATTGTTTTGTCCACAACCCAGATATCACTTCACTGTCATAATTGAGGAAATAAACCAGGAAATATTCACATTTAAGAAGCTGGAATCAAAGAATTTTGACTTTTTTTTCTTAAAGAATAACACAAACTGATTAATAGAGCTGGGCAATACATAGATATTATATTGATAACGTGATATGAGACTAAATATCTTCTTAAATCTTGGATATCGTAAAATACATGTTGTCTTTGCATTACAGTGAGGTCATTATCAAAACATACCAGACTGTTCTAAAATTTGCCTTCAACCACTTACTCATTACATCTACATAATTGATGATTATTTATCAAAACTCTGTGTCGATATTTTGTAAAAACACAAACAGTCAACCCTTAAATATTGTCGCACTATCGATACTGCAGCTCTAGTTTTCTAGTTTTCTTTGCACTATAGCTTTTGTTATATTGTACGTAATGTCGGTATACTACATGTATATAAATGCACAGTAATGTTGCTTTTCCTCATTGATGCTATCACTCTATGATGCTATCTCACTTTATTGGCTTGTTTATTGTTTCACAAATGTTTATCCTATGGTAATTACTGTTGGTGTAGCAGAGAGGTGTAACTGCATTTCATTTTGCAATCCTGTATTGAGTAATGACAGTAAAGCTCAGCCTATTCATCCAAAGCTAATCCCATATCCGTTTGCGTTGTTAGGCCTGGTTGTCTTCACTTCAGATCTGAGTGTTTTCAGAATTGCCACTGATTTAATATAAAGGTATATATGTATTTTTTAATAATAAGTGTAGGCCTAATGAAAATAGTCCATGATCTAATAATGTGTAATTCCATTCATGCATTAAAGCCCTCAAATATAATATACTGTTGATCACATTTTGGCTACTCTGTTTCATTCAAGCAGCACATTTTGTGTGTTCACATTCACATGCAAGTGAAAAAGCGCACAGATAATCACTTCAATGTTGTAGCTGGTAAAGGTGGAGCTCATTTTAAATGCTTAATGTACTGCTGAGAAGTTTAATCTATAACAATACATCATCATTTATTAGTTGATTATATTTTAGATGAATAATCTGAATCTGCGGTTATTAAATAAAGGTAGTTGAGTAAAAAGTAAAATGTTTCCCTCTGAGATGCAGTGAAGCAGAAATATAAATCAGTGTAAAATGGAAATGGAAGTACAAGTACCTCAAAACTCTACTTAGGTACAGTCTTTAAGTAAGAACTCAAAGTATAACTACACTCTATACAAACACCTCCTTCTATGGAGCAGTAGAGCTGCGTCAGACTTGCGTGACCTGCTGTTAAAATGAGTTGTTACCTTCTGAAAGGAGTCTTCGTCTGTAATGTCGTACACTAGAATGGCTCCATTGGAGTCTCTGTAGTAGATGGGACCTAACGCATGGAAACGCTCCTGACCTGCTGTGTCCTGTAAACACACACACACACACACACACACACACACACACACACACACAATAATAAATAATTGTACTTTATGTCAGCGACAGGAAATCACAAACAGAGACTGAGCCTCTCACCCATATGGCCAGGTTAACTCTCTTTCCTGTGATGTTGAGCTTCTTTGTGAGGAAGGACGCCTGCAGAGGAAGAGGAGGAGACAACAATTTTAATTACCAAGTTATCAAATTTATCTTATTATAAGTCAGAATGACCCTTAAAGGAATTAAAACAGAAGGGTCATTGTTGGTTGAACAAACATTTTATCACTGTAATTGAAACTTGAAACCATTTCGTTCATAGAAGTTTGAGTACGACGTCTCCCATTTAAAAATAAAATAAAGGAAGATGTTTTTAATATCACACATAAGCAGATGTACTCAGTATACCTTACACCTGCTATATCCCTGCAACCCTTGTCTCATATGTGTTAGTTATATAAATCAAGCTTTACTGCACTTGACAGAAACTCAACACAGTGGCACAGACACTCCACCGCCAACTAGTGATGTGGAGGTGTAACTGCAGACAGACACCCCACCACACAAATGCTCACAACAGTGTAGACCACTCGTGTAGATCTATACATCAGCCTTAAAACCTCAAGACTGTCAGAGAGACTTAAAAGAGAAGACATGGGGATTTAACACATTTCCACACAAAACTTTCAACATCAAAACCCCAAATTTTCAACATGCAAGCTGTGATGTGCAACATGACATCATTTCCTCTTTCATTTCGACAAGGTACAGGATTTATAAGTCTCACACAGACACTAAGAAGTTTAAATAAAGTGTAAATGAACACTGTTGAGAAAATAACTGTTGTTTTTGACAACTGTGACCTAGGCATGTGCAGGGAGGGAATGTTTTATTGTATAAAAACATACTTGTCACTACTCTCTCTAGCAACAAAACTACAGAATGGTGACACTGTTTTAAAACACATTTTTTATGTTTCTGTACTTCAGTTTCTTGCCATATATCAGCTGATATATATAGCCACACCGATACATCTGCAATGAGCTGTTGATTTAAATACTCTCCATTCAAAGCAGTTTTTTATTGAGACCATTTCTGCCAATACCATTTCATTAAATTTGATTTTTAAGTAGTTTACAGTTTAGTTTTTTTGCTAACAAATTTAAACACTCATTTGTTAATGAAATATTTCTCTTGTGTACTTTGCTCTTAGAGTTATAAAAATGTTTTTTGTTTTTTTGGACCAGTATTAAATATTTTCACAACTATTGGCTGGATTGTGATCATGAATCATTCATGTTCTCCTCAGGATGAATCTTAATAACTTTGGTGTTCCTCTGACTTTTCCTTCATCAGGTCAAATTTTTATTGTGTCCGATACTTTCATTTATGACCAAACACCTGCAGATCTGACGACGTTCACATCAGCTTCAGCCGGACTGTGTGTTTACTAATAATTAGCTCATGCTAGCATGCTAACATTATGATTGCTAACAGCAGCATATGATCAGAAACTGAAGGATCGTTCTCTGTCTGAGCTGCTGACTCTCGTCTCTAATCATGATCATGCTCTGTTGAACCGAGTCTCCTCCACCACGCCTTCCTCCTCTGCTTCCTCTCACGTGGTCACATGACCGTCCTTACTGTGATGTGACCCTTGACCTCATCACTGTTTGTCGGAGCGTTATTAGTCGATCACACCTGAGGGATTAACATACTGCTGTGCTTATGTTTAATCTCACTGGAGGGAAAAGACGCCTGAGGAACTGTAAAAACACAGGAAGTGACAAAATGTAAATCCTCATCTTCCACATACTTCGCAGGTGAGGCCTCAAAATTCAGGGTAATTCAAATATTTACAGCAAAGACTAAAAATAATACTACATTTAAAAATACAGAACTATTAAGTACTATTTCACCAATTACTGTACAGGAAAAAAAACGACCAGTGATGAATTATTGTGTAATAAAAGACATCATGTCAGGCGTGTGGAAATTTCTCCTGTGAGTGTTGCACTGCATCATGGGAGACACCCTTTCTTAAAATCATGGAAATGTTAAGATGTCGCTCTGTGTGCTCAAGATGAAGTCAGAATCTGTAGACAACATGAACTTGGGACAAAGTAAACGTCATAAAAATATTAAATAATGATTGTGATAAATTTTCTTCTTCTGAAATTCTGTTTGAGTCCCATTTGAAGATGAAGATAATATCATGACTGCTGCCACCACTTAGTGGATTATCATCGACGAGAGCTTCCCAGTTGTTTTGGTCTTACAACAGATAAATGAAACCGACTGATAAGAAGAAAACAAGCGGCGTGATGACACTGGAATTAAACCAGTGAGACTGTGGAGAAGATAATTCTACCTTTTATACTGTCGTCACGATTTAAGAAAGTCGACAGGAGTCCGTTAAAATGAAACAAGCAGCTACAGATGCTGTGAGGAAGCAGGAGAGGAGATAAGAATATATTTGTATTTTCAGTCCCTGACAGACGATGGTTTACAGGAAGTGAAAGAAAAGTAGTAAAGAAAAGAGAGTCTATACTGGCCAAAAAGTAAAAACAGGTGTCCAAACCACATTGACTTTTAGAAAACAAAAAATGTGTAAACTTTACTGCAGATTTCTGCAGTGGTGGAAGAAGAATTCAGATCATTTACTGAAGCGCCGTAACATTGCTCTGTTACAAGTCTTGCACTAAACCTTACCAAAGTAAAAGTATGTCTCAGCTAAATGTACTTAAAGGGATATTTCACTGATTTTCAACCAGCTTTGTATCAAAAGCTGTGGACACAAACTAAGACCACAATCTGATCAAATGGTCAAACTACTCAAATATAAATCAAGATTCTGTTACTGTACTGCTCATTTCTCAAAAACAGTGTTTTTAGAAATATATTTTAGTGCCATGTTTAGCTGTAATAGTGAGAGTCTGAACAGGACGTGGGCGCCATACTGTTTCCTGCACAGTGAAAGCAGAGGCTGAACAAACCAAGATTCTGTTATTTACCATTTCTCACCTGAAATGTTTTCAGAAACATGTTTCAGCTTCCTGTTTAACTGTAACACAAGATAGTTTCTTGTCAGCTGTCTGCTGTTGTTTCAAACTGATGTGTTCGCATTACTTCTCCCTCCAGCGGGAGTGTTTATCGGTCTGGTGTGGCGCACTGCATTCTGGTAGTTGTAGGTTTTCTCCCTCTTGAGTGAGAGCATCCTTTCTCTCTGATCGTGTGGCACCAATTTCAGAAGTACTTGTGTCTTTCTGCAGAGACGTCCTAGTTTTACGAGGAGGGCATCTTTCCGTCTGTGAAATACTTCTTCAAAGTAGTTAAAGTAAAAGTCTGTCTTTTACTCCTTTATATACTGTTAGGTAGTTTAATCTTCAGCAGTGCATCATATTCTGTAGAGATGATCCAATACCATTTTTCTTTCCTGATACTGATTACAAAACCTGAACTTGTGTTTAAAAACTACACTGCTGACCCTGTATGGATGTAAAATGACTACTGTCATGACGACATGTACAGCATGGCTCGGGTTAAGCCCTTTGTAAAACATGAACAAACACAAACACAGAATAAATGCCATGAACAGGTTCTTTTATCCAGTGTAAAAATTGCCAAATTGCTGCTAACAGCTAACCTGGAATTCCCCCAGAAAAGTTGTGAAGCTAGGTGGCAACTATCTTCTGACGGGGCCAGCAACAGACTTTGTTTTGATGTTACTGATGCAGCAAAGTTAAATTAAAATAAGTTTTTTATTTGGTCTCGTGTCCATATGTAACATGAGGCAGATTTGGTGTGTTTTCATTACTAAATATAATAAGGGGACAAAACAAGACCCCAAAAAGCTAGAAACGTCTCTGCTAGCTGATTCGTCTACTGGACAGGAAGCAGCCGTTATGGAACGAGGTGCAGCGTGTTGCTCAGGACAAAATATGATGAATCTCACATTTCTCCAATCTCCTGCTGCGACAGTTTCAGGTCCTTTTGTAACTTCTTACATTGTGTCACATCTGTCAGTTTCGTTTTAGCCTGTGAGAGTTTCAGTTTGTTGAGCGCAGCTCTGATAAGAAGGTCAAAGTCCGTCTGGGTGAGGAGTTGAGTTTTATGATTTATGAGACCGTTTGGTGGGAAAGTGAAACTCAGGGTCGAGATTAAGATTCAATGTCAACAAGAGAAATGATGTGAAGGCTCAGAGAGTCAGCAGGAATAAGACAGTATGTATTTATGAATGAGTGTGTGAATGTGTGTGAATGTGTGTGTGAGGTGGATCAGCTGACGGAGTGTGTTGTTGAACATGTGCTCTGACCTCTAAATGAGGTTAACGCTGTGCTGCTGTAAAGCTACGACTCATTTAGTGTCCTTGTACTTGGGTTATCAGTAATTTGTTTAGTTTCTTACAGACTGAGTGACTTCTTTTACAGACAAGACACACTTATGTTGTGATTTTTTTTTTTTTTTATTATTATTATTTTTATTTTAAACACTGATTTTATTTGCCTCCTTGCATCCTAAAACATCTGAAGTCTGGTTTAACCATACAGGGCTTTATAACTTTGTCTTTAAAAGTGCTGCAGAAATTAAATTTATAACCAACATCTTAAAAAAGATAACGCTCATCACAAGTCACCAGAGCCAAAACTGTTCCTAAAATCTCCAAAATAATTAAAATCACAAAGGAGAATGGGCTATAAGGCTAAAAAGTGTTTATTTTAGTCAGTGAAAATGTCTTTCATGAGAAACTGATCAACAAAACTGCAAAAAAGCTCAAACCCAGCGTCATAATGAACAAAAAGGGATGCACGATAACATCAGCACATCATCAGTATCGGCCGATATCAGCTTTAAATGAACTACTAGAATTGGCCAACATGTTTTTTGTTATTTCGCACAATCTATGAAAATCACATACACTGAAAAGTATTTCATGTGTATATCTGCTGATGGGCCGTCATGATAAGAGTATACATTAGGGCTGGGCGATATCAAGATATTACATCGTTGTCAAGATATGCGACTATATATCCTCTTAGATTTTGAATATCATTGTATCATGACGTAGCATAATGGTGTTTTTTCCCTCATTTGAAAGGTTTCATTACAGTAAAGTGACGTAAATTTATCAACTTGGCAAACTTTTATTTGTTTTAACACTTGCCTTCACCAACCTATATCAAAATTATTGATGATTACGGTAAATAATGAAGCAGCTAGAACACTATGGTAAGTAAAGAAAATAACTTTACCCTCTAAAACCAGGAAAAAACACTCCTGACATTACGATATCCAAAATCTAAGATGTTATCTAGTCTCATATCACAATATTGATATAATACTGATTTACTGCCAGGCTCACTTGATCCATAGCAGGTAAATTCGGTTACTGTCGCAGCACAAAGACAAATGTTAAGTACAGATACGTAGAGAATGTAAAGGTAATGACTAAGAGGTATAACTAACACGTAGTCTGCTGTGTCTTTATGATAACGTCATGTGACAGTGTGCACCACAGAGATATCACATAGTCTGTTCCTGGAATAACAACCACAGTGAAAGGGGAAATAAATGATGGTGAAGCAGCTCTGATCCTCCAGAAACTCTCTGGATGAGGGAAAATATGTGAAACTTTCCGCTCTGAGCGGTCTCGTGATGAAC
Source organism: Chaetodon striatus (assembly GCA_029783705.1). Classification (NCBI taxonomy): domain Eukaryota; kingdom Metazoa; phylum Chordata; class Actinopteri; order Chaetodontiformes; family Chaetodontidae; genus Chaetodon; species Chaetodon striatus. Next base: position 18,792,958 of record JAPZEB010000014.1, on the reverse strand, counting down.
CGACAGTTTAATCACGCAGCGCTCGTGTCGGTGGGCGATGACAGTCTCTCCACAGCTTCATTGACATTTCATTTAAACACTGACCCCTAAGTCTTCACGCCAGAGCTGTGGAGAATCTCAAGCCGTAAAATAATCCTTCATCTCGTGCCAACAGTCTCCCTGCATGCAGCTGTGATCCCATAATGCACCTCTGGGCTGTGGGTCACATGTGAGTGAGTGTAAACTGGTTTCTGAGCCCTGCAGATAAATGACTGAGGAGCACTGAGGACCATGTGACTGTGACCTGAAGGGGTCAGACACATTACTCAAAACAGACCGTGTCAGGGAGACTCTGACTACTGTCATTACTTATGAATCACCACACACACACACACACACACACACACACACACACACACACACACACACAGATACAAATAAATCTGTGATAAACTAATATCCATTTTATCAGCCTTATT
>JAPZEB010000014.1:18766408-18780352 GCA_029783705.1 Chaetodon striatus | reverse complement strand
GTAATTCACACAACCTCCACATCCTCACTGGTAAGTTAGGGAGTCCTTCATTGTACTACATTTATTTGGGGGGTTGGCCATGCCTATAGGTGTATTACCATACAGGCCCACAGGGCACAGGTACAGGGGCACAAAGTGTCAGGGCCCCCCTGGTCCTCACCTTTAAAATGTCTCTCAAATTAACACGTACTGACTAGGAACAGACTCAAAATCACCACAAAAAGACCAGAGATGCAAAAGGAACTGTGAAGTGAAACAAACAACTGCAAAAACTGGCAAAACAACCATAAAGAGACACAAAACAGCTACAAAGATATACAAAACAACCACGATGAGACACAAAATGACTACAAAGAGACACAAAACAAGCATAAAATGACACAAAATTAATCCAAAAAGACCTAAATGACTACAAAAAGACACAATACAACCATAAGGAGAATATAAAGAGACGCAAAAGGACTAAAAACGACAACATTTCTATCTAATATTCTGTGTTCATATTGTCTGATATTTTCTGCAACATATTACACATTCTCCTTTGCTAGCAGGCTGTTATTTGGCTGCTACAACTGGGCAATGTCCAATTTTCATTTTCACACCATCTGTGTCATATGCATCCATAGGTAACCATAAGGAAGTGATACTCGTTCAGGGTTAACAGTAACTTAGACAACCTTCAGATCCTCATTGGTAAATTAGGGAGTACATCACTCTTACCTAGACTTCATTGTACTATATTTATTGGGGGGGGGCACACGCTACAAAGTGATGCAAAAGGAACTGCAAAGTGACAGAAAACAACTACAAAAACTGCCAAAACAACCATAAAGAGACACAAAATGACCAAAAAGACATAACAGTACCTCAAAGAGACCCGAACAACTACAAAAAGATACAAAAAACCACCATAAGGAGACACCAAATGAATACAAAGAGAAACAGAAGGACAAAGACAACATTTCCATCCAATATCCTCGATATATTGTGTCATATTTTCTGTAACATACATTTTCCTTTGCTTGCAAGCTCTTTTTTGGCTGATACAAAGGTACACATGACTAGGCATAGTGCAGGGTGTCATTGTCACACCAATTTTTCTAGAAAAGTTAAAAACAGGCAATTCAGTCATCACTGACAAACAAGATCAATATTTGTTTACTAACTGGCTCCTGGCCTGTCATTTTCCAAAACTGGCCGCTGGGTAAAGCATGTTGAGTGTCCCTGTCAGAAAATGATCTCTATGTGATAGCAAAGCTATGTTGAAAATTTCACCCTGACTTCATCAGTAACCATGTTAATCATGTATATCTCTCCTTCAGATGAGGGTGATCCAACACTCCGTGGAGGCGCTTCAAACAGCTTTGATCTCCAATCGTCAGGACTTGATTAAACACTACAGCAAGTACACAAACAAGGAAAGGCAGCTTCTGGAGGAAGCAGTCCACCCAGGGCAGCCAGGTTCCCTTTTCCAACTCATCACAGTGCACTCTGACTCAGACTGGATCTCCGCTCACCCTGAGGAGCTGCAAGACTTTGAGAGCTTCTACAGAGACCCTCACCGCAAGACCCCCAATGCAAGCCACAATACTATTTATATTCAAACCATAGGTGAGTGTGCTTGTGTCTAGCGTGGACAAAGTGGCTGTATTCTTCAGTCCTTGTGAAGTGTGTGGGTGTGTGTGTGAAAATGTTTGCACAGCATTCGCCACAATAAGCTGTCCTTTTTTGTTATTTCTAAAAGCCAGTACAGTGATGCATCATCCATTCAAATAAACATGTCAGCATCGATCACTAAAGGACTAAAACATGACAAGACATGACAGAAACTACATTTACACTTCACTGTGGACTATGAAAATGGATGAGGCATTTACAGTATGCTGTACAGCAGGTTTTTGGACTCCTTACGTAGTTGGCTGGCATTCATTCTGCGCTTTGTTTCTTGTAGGGTCCTTTGGAGAGGCGGGGCCCCAGACAGACCAGTATGTGGAGTGGCTCAGAGAGTACTGCCAGGCCTTCTTCTACGGGCTTTCTGTCAAGTTTCTGCCGGCTGTTTCTGTGGCAGAAACAGGATGCTCTTTCAGGGTCAACAGTAACTCATACAACCTTCAGATCCTCACTGGTAAGTTAGAGAGTTCATCACTCTTACCTAGACTTCATGGTACTATATGTGTTGGGAGGGTTTGGCCATGCTCACAGATGGATTACTGAACGACCCTACTGGGCACAGGCTCAGAGGCCCAAAGTATAAGGGAGCCCCCTGGTCTTCACCTGCAGAATGTCACCCAAATTGGCACGTTCTTACCAGGAAGAGACTCGAAATCACCACAAAAAGACTGGAGATGCAAAGGGAACTGCAAAGTGACACAAAACAAGTACAAAAACTGGCTGAAAACAATATGAAGAGACACAAAACAGCTACAAAGAGACCCAAACATCTACAAAAACACACAAAACAACCATAAGGAGAGACAAAATGAAAACAGACAGACACAAAAGGACTAAAAAACAACATTTCTATTTAATATTATGTGTATATATTGCCTGATATATTCTGTAACATATGATTCTACAAAGAGACACAAAACAACCAAAAAAAGACATAAAATTACTTCAAGGAAACACAAAATTACCTAAAAGAGACCTAGACGGCCACAAAAAGACACAAAACAACCATAGCAAGACACAAAATGACCACAAAAAGACCCAGAACCCAAAAAAGATGCATAACAACTACAAAAGGATGCAAAACTACCACAGAGTCTGTGTGTCTTGCTCCTGTGTAAGAGAGGTGGTGGGGCCCATTGTCTCATAATCTGCCCACAGCCACGCTCCACGTAGAAATGCAAGACGATGATGTGTAACATGCAGTGATCTCCAAATGGACTGTGCACGATTTTGCTTTGTTATTGATGTTTTCTTGTGAAATTTAGGTGACCTGCTACAATTCCTGGGAAACAGGAAACCTAGAGATGCTTTCTGTATTGTTGGAATCACAATGATTGACCTCTATCCCAAAGACTCCTGGAACTTTGTCTTTGGACAGGCTTCTCTCAGTATGGGTGAGATTTTACCACAGAGCCTTAACTCCTGCACATCTGTTAAAATAACCCAATATGTCAAGGACAATATCAAAGAAGAGAAAGACACTGCTTGACAGTTGAGGAATATTTTGTCAGCGTCATACACATATTCAAGATAATCAGTAATGTGGTTGAGCTGCCACTAGATGGTGCTAAAGTGAAATAGATACAATCCAGGAGAGATTTTGTCATTAACATCCTCACTGTTGTTGTTTCTCAACTGTGCTTGCAGGAATGGGCGTTTTCAGCTTTGCCAGGTACGATGACAACTTCTACAGCAGAAATTATGCTGGGAGGCTGAAGAAGAGGCTTCAGCCAAAGCAGGGGGACTACTCTGTGTTTGACGATTATTACACTCCCCCCATCACCAGCACCCTGCTGCTTCGATCTTGCAAGGTTCCCAACAAACATGTTCCAACACTCACTCAATTTTGGTACCATGAACCTTTGAGTGGTCCTGCCAAAGGTCGTCCACATGTTCACTTTTATCAATACTGCTGATAAAAAACACTCAGTACTGTTACCCAAATGTAAAATTTTTCTTTCCAGACAATGACCCATGAGATTGGCCACATGTTTGGGATAAAGCACTGTCAGTGGTTGACCTGTGTCATGCAGGGCTCCAACCACCTAGAGGAGTCTGATCGAAGGCCGCTGGATTTCTGTCCCATCTGCCTTCGTAAACTACAGAGTGCTATCGGCTTTAACATAGCTGAAAGATACAAGGTAAAAACATTTGTTCACAGACAACAAATTGTGATGATGAACCTAAATCAATTATTTTAATTTCTTTTTACAGTAGACACATATAAACAGTATAGTGCTGCTCAAGTGTTAAAAAGAGTACAGCATAATTACGTCCTTGTTTAGACAGCACCATCATGACATTCATTCCCAATGATGATCATGAATATTTCAGCTCTAGTGAGTATGTTACTTCTTAGAATTTCTTTTGTGTTGCATATTAGGCGGTATAACTATCGCAACTTTATTACACTGAGGTAATTTGTTGCAACGTGTGCTACTGTTTACAAAGAAGCTTCTGGTTTTTCTTCAATTTAAAGACAGTCATAGAGGAATCATCCACATACTTTGGAAATACTTACAGGTATATTACACTTAATTAGAAGGAGATGCTCTTTAATTTAACAAATAAAGACTTGGAGCAATTCAAAGAGATTTCTCTCCTGTGTCTTTTTGACCCAAGCTTACCAAAAAATTGGTCTACAGATTAATGCACAAACACAATCAGGAACATTTTTGTTCTTTTCTTTACTTTGTTTTAAATGAATGTTTATGTGGTCTACAGGCGTTATTACACTGGATGGAGGGTGATCAGAGTCAAACATCCAGACCAGAGGAGGCCTCTGCCTGTCAGTCTGTACTCCACTTCCCCAAACCCACAGACGCCTTTCAGACATCCAGACTGTGGCTCCACAGGTGCCTGGACATACTACAAAATAGTGCAGTATAGTGCTTATCCAAAAAATCTGGATAGGTTCAGGAAATACATGCAGTAGCTCTGACCTGGATGCCAGGCAAAAATATGTGCGTAACATCCCCGCTGCTGTTTGTAAAACAGAATCTTTATTATGTTTATGGCTGTTATGCTCAATTTCAGAATGACCACAGGGCACACTGAGACGCTGTTAGGTGTATATGGAGTTGTACTGGTTGGTGTGTTGGGTGAAAATGTCAAATGGCACAGTTTAGTTTATGTTCTAAATTAAAGATGCAATATGTACATAAAATATTTTTAATGGGAAAGTGTACTAAAACCTTTGTCATAATTTGCTGTGAGTTATGTTACAAACACAAGAGCAGTGAAATAAGTTGCTTTATGGTTGAAGTTTACAAAAAAAAAAAACCTTTACACTTAATTGAGTGGTTAACATCACTATGTTGCTTTATTGTGATTCAACACATTTTCATTACAAAAATAGATTAATCTCATATCACATAACACTGCATTAAGTCAAATAAAACACTTTTACTCACATGATTTCCTGAGCTTTATGTCATTTCTATAACACTTGTTACAGAATCTGTGCAAATTATTTTGCTGCTACAGTTACAACAGTTTTTCTGGCACTTGTTATGGTATTATCACCAGCAGGTAATTAGTTCATCAAGTATCAGTGTTGTGTCTTGCCTCTAGATTATCTGAAACTGTGTGTCCATTGCAGACATGTCCATACTTTCCAGGCACATCTCACACGATGGTTCATTAAAGGACCAGCATGTAGGATTTAGTTAGCAATCAACTGAAAAGCCTTCCCTCACCTCTCCCTTTCTGTGTAGAAGACGCAAGACCCAACCTGGAACCTGGGTCCATGTTTTCTTATGGTCAGCGGGTCAGGGTCTGGTCCCATGCTATTACTACAGGTCCCAGGTCTGTTTATCATTATGAGTAATACCCAGGTGGATCCAAGAAGACCCATGATCAGCACTGATTACCAGAGGAACGCCTAAGCGATGTGTGTGTAATGTGTGACGTTGAAGCTGACTTAGGATCAGGTTACAAGAGCTAAAATGAGGTGAAAAAACATTGAGCAGTAGCGCCAGCGAGTTGGAGGCAAAGCAGAGGAAAGGTGGATAGTGAGCCTGACAATATTCAGATTGATTTTATATGACAAACCCTTTTATTTCTTTTGGTTGGTGGACCCTTACAGTCTAAAGAAATATAAATCATTGAGGAATGGAGACATTCAGACCTTATGGCTGCTCAAAGAGTCACCACTTTTTTATCTCTATTTTATCATGTCGGTAAATCCTGAACGAGAACATCACTGCTCCAAAGACTATTTCATTCAGCTGAATACACTATAGGTGTTCCTCTACCCTGCTTAAAGGATGTTTACACCAGGTGCTGCAAAAATAAGAGTAGGATCAGTGCCCTGGTAGGTGACCGGGGCATAGTAGTTGTAGTGGCCCGCTTCAAGTATGTCCCAGGGCCTTGCTGCAAGTCCTCCCATTTGATATCGTTCTCTCTCTCACTGTCAATAAAGCATCAATAATGCCCAAAAACATCTTAGGTGAGCCAGGAGAATTATTGAGGATCCCAGCTACCCAGATAACCACCTTTGCTCCCTGCTGAGGTTTGGAAGAAGGTGACGGGCCAGCACTAAAAGGCTCAGGAGGAGTTTCTATCCTCAGGCCACAGGGATCCTAAATAAGGGCCCTGCCTTAGACTGCCCAATCATACAAGCATATTCATTATTACAGTGTTTTTTTATGCACAAATTGAAGGAGTTGTATCTTATGAATTCATATGACAACCGGACTGATTAATGGGCTGATATCAACAAAAGGTTAAACATGTGCTTGATCCTAGCCGCTTAGAACTATCATGAACTGGTCACTGTCAGGAATTACAGCAGCTCACACATAACATCAACAAAATAATTGACAATACAAGAAAATTAAATTAAAATTGACATCTAAAACATTATTAAATACTACAAACAGTAATATGGCTAGGAACAGTATGTTGTATCTAACGTTAAAAACATTTAGTGGTAACAACATTTTTTGGTAGCACTTTTGATTTGCGGGTTTGTCAGGTCTATAAAGTAAAACAGAGTCCCGGGTCTCTGTCCTCTCAGACATGCACCATATCAGGTCTGGAATAACTCAGGCAAAAACAGAGTGGGTAAATATACTTGTAAAAATTATCAGGTCCAGCCAGATCTCTGAACAAATTTTCTAGTTCCATCAGTGTTCAGTTCTGTTATTTTGGATCTGTGAAGACTTTCAACAAGAAGAAACTACCGTGGCCTTCACTTCAACGTGTTTGGCATGTCCTTTCTGGGCTACTGTAGAAAACGTGGTGCAACATGGCAGGGTGCATGGAGGAGGACCCACTCCCTATGTAGATACAAAGGGTTCTAAGCTAAAAAATGAAAACAAGGTCAGAAATACTATACTCTATTTCTGCCAACAGATCTCTCTAAATCCTACACACTGGACCTTTAAAGCAAGACTACATCAAAACCATACTTACATGAATCTAATTTAAAAGTGTAAACTTTTTAAATTAGTATTGACTCTGAAAAAACACTGTGTGGTACATTAGGTATGTAAGGCACAATTGCTACATACATATTGTGTTGTAAAAGTTCTACAGATCGGTCTCAGAGCCCAGATCCACAACAGCAGATCATCAACACTTTTGTTCTTTCTCCTCACTGTATTCATGACACTTGATCACTTGCCAGCAGTAGTCTTTAGATACCATTTTCCCCTCATATGGCCTGACCCTTTTATTACCCTTATCCTATCTTATCACCTCAAGCAAAGCGTATAACCTCCTGGACATCTCTTGTGGCTTCCGCCTGGTCGTCTGCGACAGAGCAATCCTGGGGACTTTCACTTCTTTTGTCCGGTTCATGCGCTGCACTTTGTTCAGGGCGTTTTGAGTTCTTCCTCCTACAGAGTAATCCTCTCTTAGCAGGTTTCACCAAACCCAGGAAGAGGGCACTGAGTCCCATGCCTGCTGCACAGGAGAAGAAGGCAGATCCATAGTTCTGAGTCATATCCACCAGCACACCTGGGGACAAAGGAGAGGGAAGCATTAAAACAAGTATTCAGACAAATTACTTGGCATAATTACTTCAACTCAGCTTATGGAAACAGTTGTATAATGTCTTCTAGGGCTTAGAAAATAACCCGATGGTGTCATAGTGATGTCATCGGGGTTATTCTAGCTTGAGCTTGAAGATTTTTTACAGACTGTCTGCTAACAAACTAAAGGTGTAGAGTTTACAAGACATTTACAAAGCTATTAATTTGAACTGATTAAGCATGTGTAAATGAACTGTGGTAAACTTCCTCCATCCTAATAATGCCCAGATCTCCCTGCTCATCTCTCAGCTCAGCTCTTTTCACTGGCTCTTGGGCTGTTGCTCAAACTACAGATTGTAATTTTGCATTTTTGTATGCCCACCACCTCAGACAAAAAAGTATAGAAGCATAACGAGAGCAAGATCCCCCTCTTTCTCTCTCAAATACAGGCTAAACACAAACTCTAACTAAGATCAAACACTAAATCTAGGTGGTGCTGATCAAATATGAATCAAGATTCTAATACAGCGTTGCTTTTTTCTCACCTCGAGTGTTTTCTAAAACATTTTTTAGCTTACTGTTAAACTATAATACAAGATTATTTGTTACTAGTCACACATCATTTGAAGCATTTATTAGTCTGGTGTGGTGTAGTGCATTATGGTAGTTGTAGTTTTCTACTTATTGGGTAAATTGCCGCAGCCCTTTTCCTCTGCTTTCCCTGGTCATGTAGCACTGATTTCAAAAGTATTTGCGTCTTTCTACTGCATAGACAGTTTATGACAAGACCACATTTCCAGCAGTGAAATACTTCTTTAAGTCGTAGTTTGCCATTCTTTCTTCCTGTACCTCTCAATCTTTCAGTTTTCATTTTACTGTATGTGCACTGTAAATGCATATAGCCAATAGAACAGTCCAAATCAAAATCATCATCCTTGGGCGTTAAGAAGATAAAAGCTGTAGTAAAGTGACACCATAGCCAGTAGTTACTATTTATAGTAAACATCTCACTACGAGAGAACTCTTACCTCCAAGTGGGGGTCCAGCCAGCCCAGCAAAGCTATGTATGAACACATAGACACCAGCAGCTGAAGACATCCTCTCTATGCCCACCACATCATCCTCAGCCAGCATGGGGATGTGGGTGCATGCAAGGGTTCCCATAAAGAATCCATACACAGCACAGCACACAGCCAGGCCGTAGAACTCCCTCACCAAAGTAAACCCGACCAGATCCGCAGTCATTGTAATCACACATGCCAGAAGCACAAGCAGCTTCTTCTTCCTTAACCGCTCCCGTGTCAAAATCCACCCGATGGAGAATCGGCCAAAGATTTCTGCCACAGCCATGGTGGAGAGCATGTAGGTGGCACGGTCCCGCTCCACACCTCGACTCACGCTCAGCTCGATGATGTAGAGTTGAGGGGCGAAAAAGCCCAGTGTGGCGAACAGTCCGAACAGAGAGTAGAAGATGAAGCTGCACTCTCTGAGGATGGAGAAGTCTAGGAGCTTCTTTGCAGGAGGCTTTTCATCACCTGATTTCATTTCCTCATCTTTCATCGCTTGTTTCTCTGCATCTTTGCACATTTTCTTCTCTGTTTCAGATTCTAAAACCTCTGCATCACTGCTGTCCACAGATTCACTTGCGCCTTTGTGCAGTAAAGTCTTCTCCTCTGCACTGCCGCTATCTGTGTCCTTTAGAGACTGGACACCTGAGTCTCCAGTGCTCACAGAGCCTCTGGTTAGCTCATTGTCCAGACTGTGGGAGGTATTTTGTGCATATGAGGTATTGTTTATTATAGAGTCCCCTGGGTGTGCATTCTCTACCTTCTCTGGGGCACCTAGTGCTTCCAGTTCCTTTGGGGACAATCCGTCAGTCTCTGTCTCACGAGTTGCTCTGGGTTTGATAATGATTGGCCGAAGCAGAGCGCCACAGATGATGATGGTGCTTTGCAAAGCTCCTATCACTGCCATGGTATGTCGCCAGCCAATATGGTCCCTCAATGCAGAAAAGGCTGAGGGGCGAGAGGAAGTATTTAGTGACTGTTCATCAATAAAACAGCATATATGAATTTGACTTGTATGTGGACTGCTATGGAAATAGACATAAAAGAAACAGATGACCTTGGTACCTTCAACAGTGCATGTAGCTGTGCTTCTCTATATTTAAAGGGTAGCAATTTTCTTTATCAACAAGTCCTATGAAAAGAGTAAAAAACAATGTGTTGCTTTGTCTCCCAACATCTATCTGTTGCTCTTCACTGAAGCCCAATAATTCCTGTTTAAAACGGCTCATGCTCTTAAAAACTAACTGTATCCCCTGAATCCAAGGGGACGTTTGTGCCAAATTTGAAGAAATTCTCTCAAGGAAATCCTAAGATATTGCATTCACAAGAATGGGATGAAAACATGATGCCTCTGGCCACCACTGTCGCTGGTGTGGAGTCATAAAACCACATATGGTTTTCCTAACCCCCCTAAAAAATGCTTGTCTTCACCAACTGTATACAACATCAGTGGAAGCTCTTTCACTCACCTGGTGCCAGAGCAAACATGGACAGGGACTCTCCAGTAGAAGCCACAGCTGTGACCAGAGACCGTCGACGGTTGAAGTACTGGGAAAGGATGGTTACAGTGGGCAGGAAGGTCAAACAGTAGCCCAGCCCTGCACAGTTAAAAAGATGCATGTCTTTAAACTGTAATTCAGCTACACAGACAAGCTGCTTAAAAATGAACATTAATAGCATTATGTGATCTTCACATAGGGAGACAAAGAAGAAAAAAGCAATCCAATACCTGCAACTAATCCATAGGTGATGTACATTTGATCGATGGAGTTGGTAAAGCTGGTTGCAATGGTTCCCGTGGCAATAAGGAATCCTCCGACCATAACGACAAGCTGGAACCCAAAGCGGTTAGTCATCACAGAGGAGAGAGGACCTGAGGACCCATGGAGAACAAAATGTTTTGTGTAAACTATGGTATAGTTATTCTAACATCATTGTCATTACAGTCTTTAGTCTGTTCTTTATTTGTTTTGCAGGGTTGCACCAAAGTAATCTCATCCGCTCTACTCACCATTAAAGGTCATGACAAACACGCAGATGGAAACAATCCAAGAGACCCGACTGTTGGTCTCTCCAAACTCCTCCATTAGGTCCTGCAGGAAGATGCCAAAGCTCTTGATGGTGCCATAGGTGAAAACCTCCACCAAGAAGAAGGCCACAGCCACTACCCAACCCCAACCTCCATCAGGGGCTTCTGGGTACACATTGGGCCCCAAGAAACGTTTCCTCTTGAATCTGCACAGTGCCATGCCCTGTGCGAGAAATGACAGTTATAGTGACTGGCATAGTGGGCCAAAATTTCAAAAAAGTAATTTAAATAAACAAATGTGTATGCATAACAGTGTTTGTAGCATAGCTGTGAATCTATTACATTATGCAGTGTGCTGGTTTTTGCAGGTGCAGTCAATAAAACATTAATGTGCACTAACCTAGCTGACACACACAACACAACACGGGGAGAGCTACATATCAGATAGCTCTGTTTACAATAAATAGACACACATTTTACACAGACATGCTAAGATATTTATAGTTAAACAGACAACAGTTTTGTGAGTTCAGCCACATTAATGACAGGTTTAGGTAGAAGAATTGTTGTCAAATTTAGTATTTGGACTGTAATGTACATTTTATCAAAAAGATAGTTAATCTCAGGAGCATCTTTTCTAAACTCGTAATATTGTTAAGCTTTTTGGGATAGAGTGCATTTGTGGTTAGTTACAAAGAATGTAATACCTATTTCTAATATCATATTGTAAAGTTTGGTGTTTTTATGCAAAAAAAGTTGAATTTTTGTGCCATAATATTTAATTGTAGGTATTTTTGTGTACAAATGTAGACTTTTTTAAGTTTTTCCATGCTTTGTAGTATTTAAAATTCACTTGAAAATCTTTCAATCCTGAAAAAACTAAAGAAGAGACTCTCTGAATTACTGGAGTTACATATAGATTGAACCCCTTAAAGATAATTTGATTACACATTTTATTTATTTTTATTTATATTTAGGTATTTATTTGTATTTTTGTTTTCTTTCTTCCCAATTTTTCATTTTTCTCCTGCTTAAAGTATGCTGCTTGATATTATTCTTGTGTATTTAACAATAACAATACCTGTTTGCTATTTGAAGATACTAATAAAGTTGCTTCCTTTTTTTTTTAGGTCAAGTTCAGCAACAACAAACATCAAAGGCTAGAGGCCTCTGTCCTGTGCAGCTTGTTGCACAAGACCAGTCAAGTTTTGTCACTTCTGTCAAAACTGACTCTCCCTGCGCTGAAATGTTTTTAACTGCTCCTCTTCTCACCGGAGAGAGGTACAGTCACATGTTCAGGCAGATGAGGCAAACCTGCTCCTGGTCTTCAGTTACAGAAATTACCTGACTTGAAACCTGCTGGCTCACCTGTGGGGTTGTAAATATGATGCTTCCCTCTTTAATCCTTCTTTCTATAGCAGCTTGTCTTCTAAATGAAGTGTTTCTGTGCATACATACCAGGCTGCTGTTTAAAGTAGACCTACAAACAGTGCTGTAACCAAAGATGGTAAGGAGGAAAAGGTAGCAGTCGTTTAAGTCCAGCCCCTATTTGCACAAGGCTGGGTCTAATCAATGATTAATGCAAAAGCACATTGAGGAAGATCAATTTGATCTACAACCCATTCTAATGACCTTTTGGCCCAGATTCTGGGTAAAGCATCACTGGGGGAAATAATGAGACTTATGGAAGAAAAATGATGCACAGCTGCATTTACAATTTGTTTATGTCAGCCCTTTTGCTTTGGAGACTTCAAAGTAAGCAGGGTAACACAAACTTTCTGTCCCTTTTGTGACTTCACTTTTACTGAAACATAGCATGAACTGATTCTAATCTTTGTTTTTCTTTTTAAGAATAGACAAAAGAACGACAACCAGAAACTCAGTCCCATATTTTGAAATTTTGCTAGTATTATAAGATTATAGCGGGCACAGGCTCAGGGACCCAAGGTGTCAGGGGCTCCCCTGGCCTTCACTTGCAAAATTTCAAGTGTCAAATTAACATGTACGAACTAGGCAAAGTCTTAAAATGATCGCAAAGAGACACAGAAGACCACAAGGAGATGCAAAGTAACTGCAAAGAGATACAAACCAACAACAAAAACGAGACACAAAACAATCACAAGGAGACACAAAATGACTACAAAACAAAAAAAAATACACAAAATTAACTCAAAGAGACACAAAATTATGTCAAAGACATCCAAACAACTACAAAAGGACAACTAGAAAAACAGAAGTAGACACAAAATGACAAAAAGAGACATAAAATTACCTCCTAGAGACACCAAACAACAACAAGAACACACAAAATGTCCACAAAGAGACACAATACCACTATAAAGACTACAAAGATGCACAAAACCCCACCAAGTCTATGTTTCTTGCTCCTATGAAGGAGAAGTGGCGGGGCTCTTTGCATATCCATGCCCAGGGGCCCTTTGTCTCAGAATCCACCCATGTTTACAACTTTGGGGTAACATAATATAGATCCTCATCTATTTAAATCAAGGTGCAGATCATGGTACCTTTGACAGCATGAAAGCAGGCAACATAAAATCACATTGTTTTGACTTGGTTTCCAATCAGCGCTTGTAAATCTATTACATAAATACATGTTTGGATCTCATTAGGGTCTGATGTCTCAACATGTCTAATGAAACCTGCTAGGCAAATACAAAGTACAAACTCCATTCAGTTTTGATCAACACACATGGTTTACTGACTCTGTAATTGGATTATTTCATTACTCACAAGCCGATTTTCCTTGTAAGAAAATTGTCAGTGGGTCTATTCACAAGTTACTCATGTGTAAACACATTCAATGCGTCAACAAAGAGGAACAGAGTCACAAGCTGGAACTAGGCAACAAGGATATTATGGACATTAAATTTACTTGAAAGTCCTATTCCTGGAAGTGTTTCTAATTTTTCTGCCTTGTTTGTGGGTGTATATCCAAAACCATCCAAATAGTAGTTTCACCTAAGAGCATTTATAAGTATTATTGAATTCCATTATTTGTTTTCTAAAGCTAAATGGCAGAAAACACATGACTCCACTGCCTGGTTTTGTTTTGGTGGTAGCTGTTTAGTTGTTTGATTGTGGTGCAAATTTTTAAATAAAGATACATATATTTTTTACATTTTATTTTATTTTATTTCTTATCCTTAATTTTGAAGGGGGTGGAAGTAGGTAATCATAT
>JAPZEB010000014.1:18739161-18753182 GCA_029783705.1 Chaetodon striatus | reverse complement strand
GACACGCGCTGGGCTGTTGTGTGGTGATATCACACACACACACACACACACACACACACACAAACAGTCTCACAATAGGCTGAAAGAGAAGCAAACAGATGTAAGCAAACAGATGTGGAGACAAATGTCACTTTTAGATGTTTGTTTGTTGAATGTGATTTTTGGGAGGTTCAATGTCCAGATGCAGCAGGAGATGTGCAAATAAGCAGAGAGCAAAGAGATGCAGGCAGCTGAACTTTGGCCAGAGGGGAAAAATAAGGTCTGATAAAAGACAAAGGTACAATCTATTAATCACTGTAATTCATTAATTTATGTTTGCTGATGTCTAAAACCTCGACTTCTCATTATTTTGTTGACATTTTCTGAGAATTATAAGGTAACTTTGGTATTTTTCAACCTAAACCCTATTATCCCACATTTTTGTGTCTTAGTCATTAAAGGAAACAACAATTTTTGAAATCAAAATAAGCAGTAAAACACACACCATTCAAAGTCGACCAAACCTATACAAAACTCACGAAAACCTTCCATTGTTCCAACAATCACCAACTCTGGTTTGATTGAAATAAACCCTTAAATCACCCAAAAATGAAAATATGCTGGCTCTATACACGTTAAATTCACTAATTCTTTAAATAGAATCTGATGACTTTGTTGAGGGTGATTTCAGGGCTGTTTCCGGTTAAACAAAGTGGGTCTCACTCTGTAACAAAAAGGTCGACCTCTGTAGGGATCCTGTCCATACTGTTGTCAGACACTCATTATAGAAATCTTTAACTGTCAGTGTCAGACGCAAGCACTTGTAAACTGATGGTGCAAAATTGCCCTCAAAATTGTTGTTCCCATTAACATGGTCTGATTATGAGACAATGGGCCCCTAGTCACAGACATATCAGAGGTTGCCCCACCCCTCTTGGTAGTTGTCATTTGGTGTCTCTTTGTGCTTGTTTTGAGTCTTTTTCTGTTCATTTCGTGTCTCTGTGGTCTTTTTGTTTCTTTGTAGTCTTTTTGAGTCTTGTTTTTGTTGTTCTGTGTCTGTAGTCTTCTTGTCTCTGTGGCCTTTTCTGGTCATTTTGTGTTTCTTTGTGGTTGTTTTGAAAGTCTTTTTGGTTGCTTTGCATTTCTTTCTAGTCATTTTGCAACCCTTAATTTTTTTGGCATCTCATTGTGACCATTGTGCATCTCTTCATAGCTATTTGATTCTATTTGCACATCTTTTACCTTTGTTTGTGGTCATTTTGTGTCTCTCTGTAGTCACATTTTATTTCTTTGTTGTTGTTTGATTGACTTTCCAACAAGAAATGTTAAACTTCAGACAAAGGATCTGGTCCAGGGCCCCCATGACCGCCACTCAATGATCCACTCTGTCCCATTTAGTCATTTAGACACAAAAACACGGGAAAATAGGATCCAGGTTGAAAAATACCAAAGTTACCCTTTAAAACAGGATTCAAACATTAGACTTAAAGTAAGCTATTTCTTCAAAATCAAAACTACAACATGCAGAGATTGAATCACTTCTCAACTTTAATGAGTCTCTGGTGTAAATGTCCAGTACTGAACAACTCAATGCAGCGTAAGGGTGTCCTAACAGTGCCACCTTTTGGCAAATCAAATGGTATTACCATGTTACTTATTACAACAGTACTATATATAAATGTTATATATATACATTATACACACAGTAAAAATCCTCAATATATATTTACGCACGTTAAGTCTATGCGTTGATGTGTAATACTTAAAACATTTTTTGCAAAAGAATAATTAATACATCAAAGTAAAAATGACTATGTCTTGCATGTTAACATACTGAATTCAGCATCACGTAGTAAATAAAAAGGTCTTCAGGATATCACTGAAATTCAATGACCTGTAACTTTGTCGCGTACAGCTTCACCATAAAGTTTTTCACAGTTAGCTGTTGACTGTTCCTCCTCCACAGAGCCGACTCCTCCACATGTATTATCAGGTTACATTTGTGACTTCCGCAGGTGTTTAGTCTCATCTATCCCTACCATAATTAGTATGACAGCTGCATCTGCAAGTCATATAATACTCACTGCATGTATCATGATTTAAATAGTGTATCACACTTACAACATCTATTCCATCTTGAGTGATCTCCTGCTCGTCTCTACTGAGGTGTGACCCATTTAATGCCCATTGATAAACTCCCAGATTCCTGAGGCCTGACTGACAAAAATGCCCTTATGACGCATTTTTTGTGAATCTGGCCCCTGGTTATTCTACATCAGCTGCAGGCCAGGCCCGCTTCTTGTCTCCCCTACTACCTTGGTATATTCACGTCTGCTCACTAATCCTCCGCCAGATCAATCACATGTTCATCTGATTTCTACCATGATATTGTGCAACAATAACATCATTGTATTGTCAGAGTTTCATTGTTTTAAAAAAGAAGTTTAACACTGCTGTTAATGGCGTAGTATGGGAGTTAAAGTCCCCCTCCAGACACGCTTTAAAATATATTTTAAAAAACCTACGCTATGATTAATATTTTGTTTAACATGTTTTTTCCACGTAAAAAGTGGAGGGAAAAAAAAAAACAGAAATGGTGATGGAAGCACATCTGCTCCTTCTCCAATCTCTGTAAACAGGGGCACGTTTAGTTTGCAATGGTTTTCAGGTTGAACGTTGTGCCCGAGGCCTTAAGGTCCGCTTTTTCATTTGATGCATGTGTCTGAGAAGTTACCCAATCAGCAGCGACATGTATATAAACCCTGCTGTATTAAAAAGGCAGTGCATTTGCATAACACAACGTACACAACAGGGTGTTCACACACCACTGTTTCCACTGAAATAAGCTTTTTACTACATTTTGTCAGGACTGAGCGCACCCCTGATATCTGCATATGTTCGAAGAATCTGTGGGCAATGGTATAAGATTTTTGTATCGGATCCCACCAGCTATAATCTGACAATGATTTAGCTTTTTTTTTTTTAAGCTATTTTCTAATTCATCTGCATTTATATGCAGATATCTGTTTATGAAGATTAGCCGAAATGTTGTCTGGACCTGTCTCAAGTAGCTAATCAAACCGTAAATAATGGCTAACACATGGAGAAGGAAGTTTTGGCCTGGATATCCTCCAGCTACACCGAATCTCCCAAGATGTTGGCCATTACAGGTGGTTGAGAGACGCTTGTCTTTAGGATTTCTTGGTTACAGTTAGAGAAAGAAATCGACCTTAATGTATAGCTTTATAACTTCCCCCATGAACCAGTTACAGCAGAAACTTTATCATCATCACGCTGATGATAGCTGATGGGGTCCAAGATTGCTCTGGATGTTGCCTCTGCACCGCCCACAACTGCCATTCGTGCTAGGTTGACCAATGACAGAGTGTCAAAGGCATCAAGATGGCTAGCGTTAGGGTTAAAGAAAACATCACAGATTCAGCCATACATGTTTAAGCCTCAGTCATACCCAGACTCAAATGAGGAGTCTGTTGTGCCCCAAAATCTCCGACTAGCAGATGTCTCAGAATGAAAAGTGACAAAAGTGTAGTTAGCGTCTTGTATTCGTTTATGTTGTTTGTTAGCTTGTAGGCTAACTGGCAGTGGCTGACACAGCGTTAGTGGTTGTGAAACATACAATATCTGCTACGATGTTAACGTTGTGTTCACATTGTTATTATGTAATTATACATCAGAGGTGTCATCAAAGTTTACAGAGAGAGATATTCCGTTCAGCTGAGATTTTATATTATATGTAAAAAGTTTCAGGTTTTTTTGCCCTCGTCGATATGTGTTTCCTGTATTAGTTAGAGATTGGCTTTTGTATGAGCAACGTACCTAAGCTAGCTTGCCTGGTGTATGTTTAAATTTTAGGGAAGTGCACAGATATCGTCCCTTTCAGTAGAGGAATGTGAAAACACCTCTCTAGTAACAGACTGCACAGATTCAAGTCAGTTTAGTCAAGGTCAGACATTTTAGGGGACATGAACAGAAGAAAAACACATTTTTGAGTGGAGGGGATCTTTAACAGAGGGACTCTTAGACAGTCTTTGAATTTGTCTAACATGATGTGAATGTGTTTTAATGATGAGTGGACCTCCCACTCTTTTTTTCTGTTTTTTTTTTTTTTTAATCTTTATTCCTTACAAAAAGTGAGAGGAACGCAGAATACAGGAACACCAGGAAGTAACATTCTGGTAAGATTTGACCCTAGGCCAGCAGGGGTACACGTGGGAGGGAGGGGGGTGCCACAATGTTTCAACACAAGAGTATTTTTGTCCACCTTCCCTGCTTGAAACAGTCTGATTGTTACACAGGGATGGTTGTTTCAGGGGAAGGGAGGGTTTGGTCAGTTACTCTGGTTGCCGACTGGAGGGAACTCGTTCTCGTCATCCAGACAGACAGGGCCCTCGGCGAACTCGTGCTCTGGGATGACCTCACCCTTCTGGGCTCCACCATCCTCAGAGTAACCTGGGAAGAGAGGGAAAGAGGAGAGGTTTTTGTAGCCCCTTGCATGCTGACTTTTTTCTACATGTTTTGGAACTTAGACTAGAGTTGTTAAAAAAACTTTATAGGTGCTTTAGGTACCTCAAAGTTTCAATAATCTTCAATAAAGTACATAAATAAAGTTAGTTATTGCTATTAATTTCAGACATACAGCAATTATATTGTAAAACATTACAAGTACTAGAAGTAGCCTACACTTCTCCTGCACTCATGCTTTACATCTGGCAGATATGAGCCATTTTAGAAGTTTTTGATAAAAACATTTCTGAGATAAAACGTAGTTGAAGAAAATATTTCTTGTACAACTTTGACTTTTTAAGGAGTAATTAAAGTAAGCTGTTAAGAGGGCGAGTCTTGAATCTTGGAGAAGTTTTTCTAAGTGTATGATCAGGAATACTGTACCCATTAGAGTGGTAGAGGAGGGCGGGGTTGAAGGGAGAGCCACTGTGGCAGCGTACGATTGGCTGGCTGGTTGGGGAGAAACATCCTCTTGATTCTCATCTTCTTTTTCTTCCACCTGCTCCTCGCTGGAGTCAAACAGCCTGCACAGACAGAGCAGACAAAGACTCAACAACACCGCAGCATCCAACTCCTCCTGATAAAACCAGCAGAAAACTTATCTGTGTGTTCCAGTACTCATACTACCACACTATTTAGTATGCTAGAAAAAGATTTAGTTTGTCTCAATACATAGTATGTTAGATGCAGTATGCCAAAAATGCCAGGATGTTCTGCTGCAGTGGTTCTCAACTGGTGGGTCCTGATCCAAAAGTGGGTTGCAGGCCAATTCTGAATGGACTGCAAGCGACTCGTGAATGTATCAAGATTGTATAAAACACACTTTGTTTTTAAGTACAGTGAATTTCCGGCGCAAAGGTTTTATTTTGACTAACAGATAGGTATTTAACAGAGAGTAAGTCAGTTCAATGATATGGCCAAAAGCCAGTATGATGGTGAATATATTCAACTGTGTGGACCTCAAGCTAATGACTAGGGAGAACTCTGGACCCCGTGACTGGATCAGTTGGGAACCACTGTCCTACCGCATCCACTCGCATTATGCAGGATGCAAGCCAGCATGCTTTCCTGGCTTTTATGACCCACAATCCCCTGCGTAGCAGAAAATACGTCACATTGACTGAGCCGCAGACAGATGACAACTCATTGACATTTGATATTGACAGATGACAGCCCATTCAAATGATTAAAGAGTAGTCAAATAGATGGTAATCATAGGAATATTAATTGTTTAAGTGAACAAAATAATCATTACGTTAACCAAAAACAAAACAGCATGGCTATGAAAATAACAATGACAGAGAAATCCATGTGTAATTTTACTGTTGTAAATATAACATGCTAAAATCTACAATGTATGCATTTCTAACTTTAAAATTAAACTACATTAACTGCAGGGTAACAACAGCAGACCTTTTCAGAGTGACCTCCATCTCTGCCGAGCTTAGCAAATGGCGTTTTGTGGCCTGTCTCCAAGGTAACATTAAGTGATAACATTAAGATCTGCTGCGTTCTAAATCGCATTTTCTTTTTACAAATTTTGTGCTATGAACTGCGACAGATTTATGAGCAAGAGGGTCAAAGTCCAAGGCGCAACATTATGAAGAAGTGATATGTCTCAATTGTATGCATACTGCATGCAACAGTACACACTTTGTAGGGCCAGCTGCAGAGTTACAGCCCATTATTTACATGAACGACTCCGCCCACCAAAACATACACACCTGTGTTTCTGGACCAGGACGCACTCGCCTCCATCCTGTGGATCCACATTATAAATGTAGAGATACCCGTCTGAGGACGCCACCAGCAGGCGAGGGAGTTTCTGAATCCTGACGAACAAAGATGAGAAGTGAATGAACCTACACATAAATACACCTCTTGTATAAAACAACCCTCTCTTGTCTCGCTCTGCCTTACGTCGCCAGGGCGCAGATGTTTTTCAGGCCGAACATGTTAAGTCGCACCGTGGCAAAGGCTCGGTCCTGATGCATCATGTCAGACACCTGGGCGGGCAAGTAGGTGCTGGCTGCTGTGAACATTTTGCCCACATATGCTGACCATGTAGGAGACTCCTCGTCTTGACTGGAGGGAAACAACATGGGTCATAGTTAAAGTAAATAAAATATATAATCATTACTGCAGACATTTTGGAATTTGTTCTGTAAAACTACATTGTCCATAGTAAGCCTGTTGGTTGAATTTCACATCCTCACTCCTGAATGCTTTACATCAGAAATACAGCAGAGGGTGCTGGTCATTCCTTGCATTGTCCTTTTCTGAACCATGCAAGGGTCAGAGGAGGACAATGTACTGGAAACACACCTCTAATACAGAGAAATCACTAACTATTGGTTGCTTTGAAAAAAAATACCAACAAAAACATAAAAGAAAGTAATGTTCAAGAGGACAACATTTTACCAGAGATAAAAAGTCAGCAAATGACAGGGTTTATTTTGATCTAAATGAACATAAGTGTGTGTAAGTGTGTGTTTACCTGGGACTGTGCTGCTCCAGTTTAAAGATATGGACCGTCTCAGTGTTGCTGGAGGCACACAGGAACTGGGCATCTGCGCTGAAGGACAATGAACTGATGCTAACATATCTGACACACACAGAGGAGAGACAGAAGAGGACGGTACTCTTATGGTTAAATGTACATGGTTATTGAAAAAATACATGCACATAATTGATATATTTTTTAAATAATTAGGCTGTGTGTAGCCAAATTTAACACCACTTTTAGCCCAGTTGTCCATGTTTTTAGATTAAACCTGATCACTGTACTGAGTACACATGCATTTGTGTGTGTGTGTGTGTGTGTGTGTTTGTGTGACTCTACAGTGTGTCTGAGTGTAATGTTTCCACCATTCAGCTGCTCACATTGCTGTAGTCTTAATCACTGATACTCACTCGTTGACACAGTGCATCCACAACCTACTTCCATTGACTCCTGAGCAGCAGGAGCTGTCTTACTCACCTAACTGTTGAGTAACAGGAGGGTCATTTAAACTGCTGACCTTCCTGTCACGAGCCTTTTGCTTAATCTCCAACATGAATCATCTCATCCACAATTTGCTTGTTGATGCTTTCTGTTTAAACCACATGACAATATAACACTAACCTCTTCATCCCTCTGCGGAATTCAAACAGTCTCTGTCCTTCAGGAACACTGAAGACTCTGATGACGGTGCCCTGTACAGGAGGAAGTGGTCAAACAGAAGCTGGTGGGCAATAAAACAGACGGAGGGGTAGAACAAAAAAGGAATCCTTACCTTCTCTGAAGCGCTGGCTAGTTTGGTTCCAGAGGCGTTGAAGGTGAGGGCCGCCAGGGGACTGTCGTGGGCTTGGATCAGCGTCAAGGTGGTCTAAAGGAGGCAAATACATTTCTAATGACATGGGCATCAACACCAAGCTGCTCCATGTTTGCCCTCTGTTGCTATGTTAGAGCTTAAAGTTGAAATAGGCAACATTTTAACCGCCCCCCGCCACCACTGTCGCAAATACAACTGGATTCATTGTCCTCAGAGCCGAGCAACTACCACAGTTACTTCCGTTGTTTCACCATCCACTATTTCCACTGAGGATAGTAACTGCAAAGAACTTACACTAATACTCTTTTGTAACCGGGGAAAGCTATAGATAGCTACCAGGAAAAACCAAAAGCTCTTCCAGTTTTGGATGTGTGATGGTTGATGCTCTTCCTTTGTGCTGTAAATTAAGGCTTTACTTTCCCAGGAGATCGTACCCGGTGGCAGACAGAATTGCAAAGTGAAAGTGAGGCTTAAAGGGAACCAGTCTAACTGCAGATGGTGTCATTACTCTGTAGTCATTACACTGAACAAACAATACTTGCTTCATAACAATAAGTTAAAGCTGAAAACATATGTATTTCCACTCACCAGGTTGTTGGCATCGTAGACGGTGATCTCTCCAATGGTGGCGCTGCCTGGGTACGCCAGGTAGGAGTTACTGTGGTTGACGGAGAGAGCGCAGAGACCTACAAGAGAGCACAGAAGATCGTTTATAGGCAGGTTTCCTCTCTTCTTTTTCTTAAACACACCTACTGGACCGACATCCCATTGCTTTACAGTGGAGCTACATATGTGTTGTCTGTCTGGGTCTATTATAGGTCCCAAATAGTCCTAAAAATCCCAAATTTAACCGGCTACACTTGTCAACACAATGTAGAGTCAGCTTCAAAACTTTTTTGCTAATGTGTGGTTTGAGTTCTGTTTCATTTTGAGTATCTATTTATAATACAAGGCTATGTTGTGTCTGCACTAGCAAGCAGCTTTAAAGCAGTGCTGTGTACATCTGGAAAATGAAGTAAGACATCCTTTATCTTTAAAATGGACAGTGTTGTGGCATAAATGTCAAGTCAGCTCATCTACACTATAAAAGTTAAGCTCATGAGCACAGCTCGAGCGTACCTGTGGGGTTGGTGGGCGTGTTGAGCAGGGTCTTAAGCAGTTTCATGTCTTTGATATTGTGGATGTAGATCGACTCCTCCAGGCACACCACCAGCCGCTGAGGTATCAGTGACACAGTGACAAGATGACAGTGAGAGATGGAGAGATCGGCATAACAAAAACATCACGGCTACAGAAAGATCTACTTCCTGTGTTTACCTGTCTGTTGAGCCTGACGGAGAGGATGTTGTTGGAGTAGCTGTAGTTACAAATCTCGGTGCCTTTCTTGAAATGATAGACGTTCATTCGCCGTGGCATGGATAGACTGACCACCACCACCAGGCTGCTGGAGAACAGTCTCTCCACTATATACACGTCTGGACACTCTACTGGGAGAGGGACAAGAGAGAGACCTTGGAGACGGATTGAAATACTTTACTCAGCAATGCAATGTAAGCTTGTATCACCAGTGCAGTATATTACATATCTTAATGTACAAAACCTACAAAATTTCCCACACTTTAATTACAAATGACATCAGCTTTACTGCTATCAAGCTCAGCTGCCAACCCATTTTAGTTACACATGAAAGGGGCAGTTCAAATACATATCAAAAACACATATTTTTCCTCTTACCTGTAGTGCCGTTTGTCAGTTTAGATTGTTTTGGTGTGAGTTGCCAAATGCTAGAGATATCAGCTGTGGGAATGTCTGCCTTCTCTTGAATATAATGGAACTAGGTGTCACTTGGCTTGTGGTGCTCAAAGCATTAAAAAATACACTTTAGAAAACAAGGTAGTAGTGTGCTCGAGGACTGTCTTTATCATATGATACTCAAGAAAAAACGCAGGTGCTCTTGAAGGAAAGGGTCAGCACATGGGAGGAAAATATTAACTTCATGCCATTGGATTAACTTATATGCCTTTATTCCTTCCTTTATGCCTTTTCTTTACTGAACACCTGTGGAGACGTGTCGCTTTCAAAATGGCCTCTCATTGTAATCCATTGCTGTCACCCACCTGTGCTCACTCATTAATCGAGATTGCATGACACCCCCTAGCAAGCTTATAAAATGTTTGCTTAACTCCTGTCTACTCTTTTTCACCCTGACGAAGACCTTGGGTCAAAACTGCTCTGTGTTTTAATATAAGCAGCCATGTTTTGTAATAAAGACTTTTTAACTTGATTCAAATGATTATAATTGATAATAAATTATAATTTTTTTTTCTTCCCACCAAAAAAATACACATGAAAAACTCAACAGCAATGTCACTTTCCAGTAGTCATGACCTGATTACTCAAGATAATCTACCAACCTTGTTGTGAGCTGTTTCATGTAGGAACTATTTTTATTCTACTAACTACACCCGCGAAGTGTATCACCGCATAGAAGGAAGTGTGCATCTACTGCTAGCTCATCTTACACAACTGAGCTGGCTAACGTTACAGCTCAGCCAAGGAAGATGCCATAAATGTTTACATTTCGTGCTGTCACAAGCACGAGCCTCCTGTTTATGAGTAGAGTAGTTCCTTCTGTGCAGTGATACAGATGGTGGGTGTAGTTCGGTAAAAAGAAAATAGTTCCTACATGAAACTGCTCACAGCAAGGTCTGTGGATTATCTTGAGTAATCAGGTTATAATTTCTGGAAAAAGACATTGCTGTTTAGTTTTTAAAATGTATGTATTTATTCATTTTTGGCACTGTGAGCACCACAAGCAGAGTGCCATCTTGTTCCATTATATTTGAAAGAAGGCAGACATCTCCAAACTCAGCAGCTCACACCAAAAGAATCTAGACTGATAAACAGTACTACAGGTATAAGATAAAAATATGTATTTTTAATGTTGGGAACTGTCCCTTTAAGAGAAACTGCCAGTCCCCAGACAGAGAGATCAAACTTCCTCAAACCGCCTCCAAACTTTCTTTTTCGTTGTTGGTATTGAGGATCAGAAAATTAAGCACTCCTGTGTTTACCCTCTGTTTGCAGCAGAGCAAACATGTTGTGGCCTGTCTGAGCCATTGCGCGACCAAGGTGAACCTGACCACAGCTCAAATAATACTGTGTGAACTTCCATCACTCTGCTGTGATGTCACCACGGGGAGGAGATGCTGCTGGTTCACAGTGTACTTTCTGTACATGCATGACTGGTTTTGTAGATGTGGCTGTGAAGGGGAGCTGTCATGTGACATGCTATATACTTCCTGTAATTTTCACTCTTTAAGACTACTGCAAACAGTAAAGCACGGCATCCATCTTACCTCCCTCATGGATGCAGTCCAGTTTGTCCACAGCAGTGACTGAGAAGAGCCGGTAGCCGGTCTTTGTGCCCACTGACAGAGAACTACAATAAAAACACAAACCATCTTACAGCCACAGCCACGATTGTTATAAGAGCAAAACACCTTAGTAATACAGTACTTATAGGCAGTTCATGAGACAATGGGCCCCTGGGCACAGACATGCAAAGAGCCTTTTTACCTACATGGGAGCAAGACACACAGACTTTGTGGTAGTTTTCCCTTTTGTTGTTGTTGTTTTGCATCTCTTTGTTGTTGTTACGCATCTTTTTGTGATTTTGTTTGTCTTTTAAGTCATTTTGTGTCTCTTTGTAGTCCTTTTATGTCACTTTGAGGCCATTTTGTGTCTTTTTTGGACATTTTGCCTCTCTTTGTGGTTGTTTTGCATCTCTTTGTGATCTTTTTGAGTCTCTTCCTGGTCAGTACCCGTTAATCTAGTGGCATTTTGCAGGTGAAGGCCAGAGGGGTCCCATGATAACACTTTAATTACAGTTTCCAATTACAGTGATTAAAAAAAATCCTGAACTGCTCCATGTGGAATCTGATGAGTTACATTTGCTGTCACACAGACGACACACACAATTTGTTGTCAACATTTTGATACACAATGTCTACTGCTTGCTTGCAGTAAAATAATCCCACAAAACATTTTCTATTTGTTTGGTATTACTAGAGCAGATTAGTAAATGGATTTGGTTAAAAGGAATAGCTCACTATTGAAAAGAATGGGATTATCCATACACATACGAGCAATAACTAGTGCACAAAGCTATGTAAAATCTATGTATATGCCACTGGCTCTACGACTGTTAATTTCCATTAAGGAAATAGTGCAGGCTCTGTATGATCACTGTGTACTTACATCATGTACTTGTATGAGCTGAGAGAACTTCTTTACAGTACTACTGATAACCGAACCATCACTGGCCACGCTGTTCAGGTGGCATGAGACCAACGTACAGTATGTTCATAACTGACATAGCACATACAGCTACCAAGGATGGTAGCTATATATGACATGATGTCTTCCAGACTATCTTATCTTGTTTAGACAGCACAGCCATAACGCAGCTGCCTTTGAAATCTGTTAATTTCCTCTAGGGAAGCTCGCCTTATCTTATCATGGCTGAAGTTAGCTGACTGTTTGGCCACCTGGTTAGTTTTACAATCAGAGCCAAAGCAGATGTTTGTGTAGGGTGACACACCTGTGTTCTGCTGGATGTGTCTGTTAAAGATAATAATCTCTAGGCACGGGACAGGGGACACTTATAACACTGATGTAAGTGGTCAAAATTATTGGGAAGTCAAAAAATTGGCACAGGAACCTCTGGTTGTGCAGCTACTTTCAATATGACTGCTATAACCTGAGAAAAAACCCAACATTTGCTCTTACAGTTAATTATCAGTGTGTAATATGGTAGAATAGGCCTGTATTCAATTAATTATATAAAGCTGTGTCTTATTACACAACAGCCATAGGTTTGGTTAGTAAGTGTCTAGTTTAATGTGCAACAATCCTTGAAGATTAACACAGTGGCCTACTTCACTTTCAGCTGCTAGGGACTTATCTGTAAGTTTTAATGAGGCGTACTGTAGTTTCATTTTGGACGCACACACACACACAACTGCCTGATTGTTCGCGCTGTTACTAACTGACAGAAAAATAAAACTGTGTGTAAATGCGACTGTAAATAATTATGCAACAGTCAGGTGCATCAAGGAGATTGAGTTCAAGCTGGGCCCAGCCCGCAGGTCGCTTACGTGGTGTCCTGGTTAAACGAGGCACAGATGAAGGCTCGGTGCACGGCGGGGCCGTCCGGCGCGTCCTGGGACTCCTGGGACTCCATCCGAGCCGCCAAATTCCCTCTCCTCTCGCTGGACGAGGTCGGAGGCCTTGGGCTCGGGTCGATCCCCGCCGGAACCCGCTTCCCCTCCTCTGCCCCCCGACTCCAAGCGCCACGCTCGCACTCTTCGGGGAGAGGAATGTCCGGGCAGGCTGGCTCAGATGGCACACATCACACACCGCGTGAACTCTCCCAAATCTCAACAGGAGCAAACAGAGACGATTTCACTCCCTCAGTGAGCCGTTTCGCTTGAGTCAGTCGACAGACACTGTTGTTATTATGTTATTAACTTCCAATATTCACACAGCAAAACAAAAACAGCTGATGGGTGGATGCGTCACTCTGTGGTGCGTCCTGATTGGCTGGCGGCAACGTGTCAAATCCTCCCTTCCGGCGTTCTATTGGTGGAGCTGTTTAAAGCTTCTAAGTGATTTGACAGGAGAGCTGTCAATCAAATAAGAACCGCCCATTTAAAGGAAAAACGCTTGATTGGCCAATTATACTTTCAGTCTTGTCACGAGGAATTGTTTTGATGATTTCATTGGATGAAAGACGTATCAAGCTTTTTGTCTGTCTGTCCGTGCAGCGACACATCGACGACTCTGGGAGAGACATGCAACTGCTGAATACAGCTTTTTTTTTTAAAGATAATATTTTGTTTTTATTTGTTTGTTTGTTTTAACTTACATTTATTTATTTATTTAGTGTGTTTACATAGCTTTAATGATTAAACCCAAATAGAGGTGCTGAATCCTGAAACATTACCTAAAATGTAATGTATTTATTAGGTTACACACAACAAATAGGCTTGGGACAATTTATATATGTAGGCCTTGGTCCCTAGTGGGGCCCAAAGTGTCCCCCCTGGCCTTCACCTGCAAAATGTAACTCAAATTAACACTTACCAAGACTCAGAGTGAACACAAGGGACACAAAAAGACAACAAAGAGATGCTAAAAAAC
>JAPZEB010000014.1:18708188-18721489 GCA_029783705.1 Chaetodon striatus | reverse complement strand
CTGACTGTTGGTGGCAGATCACCTCTTTGACAGAGAACTTTGGGTCTTTATACTGTTTGTTAGACCGCCAACTTGTGGTTTGTAGCTTCTTGTGAGCCTTTTGTAAACTTGGTTAACTCTGTTTTAAAAAACCCTTGAAGTGTGGCCAGGGTTTAGAAAACTTTTGACTGATCCACATGTTTGCATCCACTCACTAGACGATTCTGTGTACCAGAGACACTAGTTACTAGGTGCTGTTTTTGTTGTTGTTGTTTTTGGGTAGATTAGGTGATCAGACTTTGTTTTCCTTCCTTTTTTTTGAGCCAGGTTATAGACTGAGCTTGACAGCTCCTAGTGAGTCCTCCCTCTGTTGGTTGGTTGTTGTTTTTTTATTTTTTATTTCAACAGCACCCACCGGCCCTCTTCCTCGGTTTTCCTTATTGTTAACCAGTTTTTCCGTAATTTGAGTTACAACAAACTGCTTTTCCCTTTTACCATCTGGGTTTTTGTGTTGCTTCCCTTTCCCCTGTGAGCCGGGTTGTAACAGTGTGGATAGGAATTTCTTTGACAACAAAGGGGGGATAACGTCATTTACAAAACTATCCATGTTTTGTCAAGCTCATTAGGATTCATCTTCTGAGGACAATGAATGTCGGTACAAATTTTAATGCCAATCTATCCAGTATTTGCTGAGATGTTTCAGTCTGGATCAAAGTGGTGGACCAACCGACATTGCCAACCCTACAGAAATGCCACTAGCATGACATCAGAACTTTGATATATGATAATTGAGCACTATATGTGTCTCTCAGCTGGCTATAATTTGAAATATAGGCATGTAACACTGCTGCTCAGTTATTTAGCAGCACTGGAAGCCACTCATAACTCATTTTTACTTACCTTTTTACTTCCTACTTTTAGTTGCACATTTGCATCACATATTGTGCTTTAAAATAAAGGGCCCAGACAAAAACATTTGTTGCACTTCAGTATGCACCAGAGCCATAACTGGAGCCAATAAAATGACAGATGTGCAACAAAAAATAAAATTACCCCCAAGCACCACTGCCGCATAAATTCACTGACAGACCACTTAAAATACACAGAGTGTATCAGAGACGGTAGTAAAACAGGAAAAACAATGAAGTGATGATGAGCATTATGAGAGGAGAGGAGGGCCGTACCTGTCCAGGTGAAAGGCAGCAATCTCTGCATTGTGTCTTTGGAAGTCAACGAAGTAGAAGAAGTTCTCTGGCGTCTCCTGGTCCCTCTGCTGCCTGACACACAAACACACACACACACACACAGTCAAGACGAACACAGTGATTAAGCTGTCAGCTGCAATAGTCAGCAGTATATAATCAACATCGCAAATACTATTATTTTAACACATACTAGATCATTTAGCCTGACTCGAGCTAACGTGATGTGAGATATTATACTGTAATATAATGTTTAAGTGTTTAAAATGGACTGCAGAACCACAGTGCTATGCTCCACCTATCGATCACTGAAGTCCATTGATGGTGTTTGACATGGACCAGGAACTCTATAATGTGGATTCAGTCCTCACCTCATTGGTTTGTACATAGCTTTAGCAAAGTTTTGCATCTTCAGAGCCAGTTTCAGGTGATGTCCGCTTGGCTTTACAACTAAAGAGGAGAGACAGAAAGACAAAGAAACGTTTCATTGACATTACATAGAAATTTGACTGTTAGCTTGACAAAAGTAAACACTTAGTCAGTATTTGGTTTTCAGCGAATTGCCCCAGGGGCCAGCTCAAACTGGAACACTTTCTAGATCTGCCAGTTCCCTGTGATAAAGTAATTGGGGGTTGGTCACACAGCTTGCGCTCTGCTCTCTCAGCAACACGCGTTCCTCTCTCCTTGTCTGGCTGTATATTATGTCTCAGCAGTAGCCCAGACTAACCACACACGCCTTCCCCCTGTTGTGCTCTGTCAAACTCCGGGGTATTAATAGTTAACAATCAATCAAGGTTTACAATCAGTACTATTTTTCTGGAAATGAGTAAAACGGGACCAAAACTGGCGAACGCAGCCTTTCTGGCCGATGAACACTGTCGCTCTTTGGTTATGCTGGAATGATGAGAAAGTCTTTTGAGGTTAAATTTAAACTGACGGGACAGACTGTTTTGTTGTATTTCTTCTTGGCAGTGAATAATGTTTGTGTGGTCAGCCACTTCACTGCTTCACTGTGAGGCTCAGACAGTAAAAAAGCAGAATATGAAAAAATATGTGAAAGTACTGAAAAATTAGAGCTCTTTTCGCTATCGAGATTTGCTTTAATGTTCATATTTCGACATTAAAAACTATATCACATTTAAAATAAATGCTATGTAATCACTCAGGGCGTATGGCACTACTAAAAGTACTAGTTTTTGCCCCTGACAGGCTCAGATTGATACCATGGCCCACTGCAGACATTTCCACATTGTCAAAATCAGCTAAATATTCAGCCACGACACTGAAAATGTTTTAGATAAC
The DNA here is from genome assembly GCA_029783705.1 of Chaetodon striatus. Lineage (NCBI taxonomy): Eukaryota > Metazoa > Chordata > Actinopteri > Chaetodontiformes > Chaetodontidae > Chaetodon > Chaetodon striatus. The sequence goes on along the minus strand of JAPZEB010000014.1, from coordinate 18,719,006 downwards.
CCTACGCTACCATTTCTATACTCCAACAACACACTTTCCAGCTCTCACTAATGCCTCCTCCACTGTCTTCCTGCAAAAGGTCCCCTATTATGAGATTTCAGAATGAGACCTCTCCTTGAGTGAGACTTGGTCACAATAACAAACACACTAGCAAAAGGTAATGAAATACATTTGATTTCTCCGTAGGGTCAGTTCCATAATGTAGCCAGACTCTTATAATAACAATCTCGGACTGTCAGTGGCAAAAACAAGCACTTTCAGTTCACGTAAATTGACAATGCGAACATGCCCAGAGTGGTTAAATTGCAGCCTGTTTTGCTGCTGCAGCGCTCTCTCATTACTGGACTACTTTCAAAAGGGAGGCTGCCCGTTGTTCCGACGGCCCAAATTCCAAAGCCCTGCTAGTCCTAAAAATGCCACATTGGACTGAAAGCCCATTACTCCATCAGCCTGTTATCCCAAAAACAAATAGCCATTGCTCCAAAGTTCCATTTCTCTGAAAATACACACTCTCTGCAGTTAGACAACACAATCCCTAGAAAAAATGTTTGCATTGTACGTTTCTGTTAACCATGAATACATTTGCTGACAACACTGCTGTTAACGTTTGGTTATGTTTTGGCACAAAAAAACACTTGGTTATTTTTCAGAAAAGATCATGTTTCAGCTTAAAACATAAAGTTGCTGGTAAAGCAAGGAAAACAATCAGATTCATTGGCTCAAACGACGCTGGAAAATGCAACGAAGGGTCAGTAAAAACACCCATGATTTGTGGCTCAAACACCACTAGGAAACTGAAACTAAGTGCAGACAGTGTGTATAAGAGAAACAGGAATTTGGAGCAATGGACGTTTGTTTTTGGGATAATGGGCTGTTGGAGAAATGTGCTTTTGGTCCAATGGGACATTTTTCAGAATAATGGGGTTTTGGAATTTTGGGCCATTGGAACAATGGCATGGCACCTTTCAAAAACAGTTTTCTCCATTAGTCACTTACACAAAAACATGGGAAAATAGGGGTCAGGTTCAAAAATACCAAAGTTTCCATTTAACCCATCCATTTGTATCTGTAATACGAAAGTTTTATTACTTATACTTAGCCAACAGCTAGCTTCACACTCATCCATCCACTATATCTGCTTTTTTTTTTACAGTAACATCCATGAGAAGCAGCTTTGTCAGTAACTTTTTCAATTATACATCCATACATTTGCAGCTTTGGCTTGCGTGCTGCTCAGAGGTACAGTAGGAGATGACAGCGTAGGTGGCGGCTGTTGTGTAGGTTGATGCCTGGAAACATTGGCTTCCCTCAGTGCATTCAGACATCAAACATTTAATTAAGAGTTCTGCCTTTGAACACAAACGCACGCCTCCTTTTTTCTTTTTTTTTTTGCCCCGGAGCAAGTGTCTTACACAGACAGACGAATCTGGATATTGATGCCAAACCAACACAAAATCCTTCACTATCACAAAGGCAGCAGTGTGTTTGTCTCTGACGGTACCGCCGAGCACAGAGAGAAACAAAATGAGACAAACAAAGAGGCTAGTCAGAAGTTGAGCTTCACGCTGTTATACGCTGTACATAAAACTAAAGAGCTACACAACATCACATGTGAGAGAAAGAAACCCAAACGGATAAAAAAGCCTCATTGATCATACCTTGGGAACAATCACATGCTCCTTTTAGGGCCTTCTCATCTTGAGTGTAATCTGTGAGAGATAAAGGTTAGTTAGCTCATAATTTAGCACACATTGCAGCATTTTATGTCAATACTTCATCAACACAACGATATGGACACATCGCCAGAAAGTCCGCCTCTATAATTCAGCACTACTAAGTCAGAAAACTTCTCTTTTACTTTATGCCACAAAAAGGAGCGAAACCAAACGGGGGCTACCAGTTACACCAATCACAATTTATTTTACACCAACATACTGATGTCTTAAATCCCATCCATCCATCTCTCACCTGCGCTGATGACCGTCATGCCTTGCATGTCCTTGAGGAGCTGTGGGATAGCAGGGTCATCTCGGGAGTACAAAGCATAGCGGTTAATTCCCAGGTGGAATTTCAGCCAGCTGGCGTCGGGGTCAAAGGTCACTTCATGCTCAGTCACAGTGATGTTGGACACAGCCGCCGCCTCGCTGTATAGTTTCATATGTCTGAGGAGTAAGAACAGAGTTTAACTGTGGGAAATGAATGCAAGTGATATTAAAACTTTAACAGACGAGTTGGGGATATGTTAATATATATTTTACTTAAGTAAATACTGCAGTCTAAAAATAAAGTACAAAAGTATTACTGTACCAGCAAAATGTACTTTAAGTATCAGGTACTCATTATGCAGAGTGGCTCTTTTCACAGTGTTATAGAACATATATTTTGTTTTATCACCTATGAATATACGCAAGAGTATTTTAAAATGGAAACTGATACATATTTTGCTTTAATTTATCATTATGAGGTCAATGTTTATGGCACAATTTAATGGCTATAGAATAATGACACCATCTGTGTTTAGATTGGTTCTTTATAAGTCTCACTTTTACTATGCAAATCTATCTGCCACCTGGTACAAACTCCCGGGAAAATGAAGACTCGATTTATGGCGCAAAGGAGGTGCGTCAACGACTGTAAAGCCAAAACAGGAAGAGCTTTTATTTTCCGTGGTAGCTATCATCAGCTATGCCCAGTTACCAGTATCATTGTAAGTTCTTTGCAGTTACTATCCCCAGTAGTGGAAATGGCACATGGTGGAGCAACCAAAGTAACTGTGGAAAATCAGTCTACTAACTTTTTATTATTTATAAATTCCTTTATTCCACTGACCTCCTTGGCTCATCTATTTATGTGTCTACATGTTACTGTATGTTTTAGTACGTGTGCAAGGCAAGCTGTTCAAACAAATTGCCCCTGATGGGATTAATAAAGTTGTCTGAATCTGAATCTGTAACTCTACCCAGCGAAAGAAAAAGAGCCTCGTTGCTAGGCTTTGAGGAAAACGGAAAGCGATCCGGTTGTCTTTGCGACAGCGGCGCCAACAATATCACTTAGAAATGCAAGAGGGGAAAAGATGTCTGTTTGCACTTTATTTGAATGTTGTAGTTTGTCAATGTGGAGCCAATTTGCAGGAAAAAGTACAATGTTTACCTCTGAAATGTAGTAGAGGCATAAAGTAGCAGAAAAAAAGTATGTCAAAATTGTACTTAAGTACAGTACTTGAGTAAATATACGCAGTTCCACTATGGTTTTATCAAACATCTCCTTGCTGCAGAGGGGTTGTGAAAACCATGTTACATGAGGCAGCGACTGAATAAGACCAGGGCTCTTGCTGTGCTCTTGCAAAACCTGGATTGCCAAGTGTTTTAAAAAAACATCCACTGCTTGCCAATAGTCTCTTACAACATTTTGTAAAGGCTGTATTTTATTTTGGAAAGCCCACAGATTTGGAGCAATACTTAGTGCCAGAAATCCAAGGCAAAGTGCATTCAACAGGTTTTCGTAGCAGCAGGTCTTACAAGAATGTGTTTGAAATGAAAGAGGATACGATGTACTACACAGAGATACAATTAATTGCACAGCCTGTTTTATAACTTCTTTTATTTGCTTGTTTTTCCCCTGTAGCCCAATCTTGCATTCACATATAGAGTTTTATTAGTTTGTCTTATGGGCTCTCTGTCGTTTTTAACAGCAGTTGTAACAACCTTCTGAATTTCCACAGCCTCCTCTCCTCTCTGCTATACTTAAATCCTGAGCAACAATAATCTGAGACCAAAACAAATAAGTCTGTGGTGAGAGCGGCACCACATCGCCAGGAGCCAACCGCACTGAGTGGGACGGTCATCTCCCAACCCAAACAAACTCCATCACGGGCTGCATGAAGTGCAGAGATGATAGAGCAAAGGGCTATAAATATGAGCCATCAGTCAGCCGGTTGGCTGAAGTGACAGATCAAGGTAATCAGGACAAAGGACAAGTGCAGACCAGAGTTTGGAGTTAAGACAGCAAAGAAGAAGTGGAGAACATTTTAACGGTCATTTCCTGCAGTGTTTGCCAGTAAGACCAAACACACATAAACAGGTGGAAGGATCAGTTTGTTTTAAACCTGTTTCCTTTTTCAACATACAAATAAAACTGTTTTTCACTGTTTATACGAGTCGTGATAAAGCTCTCCTAGGTGTGTTTGTGGTGGTGTTGAGATGCTGTTGCAAGATTTTGCAAGGCTTAAACAAGCCTTTGGGCTATCCATTGTTTGTGTGCACATTTGTAAAAGGCAGCAGGGAGAGAGGAGATCCATTGCTCATATTTCTTCTTATTTTCCACCGTGAGAGCCCAAAATCTGTATCTCTGGAGGGAGTGCACTGTGTCGGGAGAGACAGACAGCCTCACAAGCCAAGACGGCAACGGCTCCCACAGATTAAGATGAGCTTTAGCAGTTTTAAATCCGTGTTTACCTTAAAGAGAGCGTTCCAGACGCGAGCTCTCAGAATGACATGTTTGTGAGGGTTTTCTGCCACCGTCACACTCGACATTGGACTCTTATGACGCACAGAATTGTCTACACATCCGGCTGTCTGTCTGTGGGTGTACATCTGTTATCATCAATAAATGCACAAGTGTGTTTATACGCGTGGATGTGTGTTTGTGTGCGTCTGCAGAGGGTTTGGCCGTGGTGTCGGTGACCCTGCCCCGTGACCACAGTCAAGCCCCAACGCGCCCTTTCACAGCTAAAATGAGCATGCTCTTCTTTCACAATAAAGTTGAGTAACACAAGCCATGTTTAGATAACTGTCTGCTGTTACAAAATCATTTGTTTTGTGAACAAAATAAGGACTGTCTAAATGTGATTTTTAAAATATAAAAAATACACCTGTAACTCACCTTTCCCAGCGTGACACCTTCTTCCTGTAGTACTCCATCAGCTGCTCTGCCTGCAGCAGCCTCTCCTCCGGCCCCATCGCCGGAGTCTGGATGTTGTACAGGGGGTGAGCGAACAGCCTCCCCAGCTTTGAGCCTTCATCAGTGGGCTCAGATGTGGTACCATCCAGGGGTGGCGCAGAAGTCCAGTTGGAGAGCTGTGGAGTGGCGAGACCCCCGTGCCTGGGAAGGGTGAGGTTGTCAGAACCACACGGGCAAAAGTGATCTGATCTTCGCCCCACGTTCCGTAGCTTTGGCAGGAGGATGAAGTAGAGGTCAGCAGAGAAGATGGCTGTGAGGGTCACGGCTAGGAAGAGACGGTCTCTCCTCATCATTGTAACAGAGAGAGGAAAATGTAGACAGAAATCCCTGACTATGTGCTGCTCCAGAGAGTGCGAGGCATCACTTGTAGGCTGCCTCCAGTCTCCCACACAGTCAGCCAAGGCAGAGGCGAGAGGTAAGCAGTCAGAGGTTGGTCCAAGGCTGTCTCTTTCTCTTTCCTATCTGTGTGTTTCAGTCTGTTCCTTCCAGCCTCACTTCTTCTTCTCCTCCTCCTCCTCCTCCTCCCTTGGCAGCGAGTGAAGAAAGAGCCGAGCCGAGAGCAAGCATGTGTTTGCAACAGTCACTGACAGTTTGGCTGCTTCCAGGGAACCTGCTGCTCTGAGGACGAGAGCGAGAGTGTGTGTGTGTAAGAGAGAGAGCAGAGAGGGAGTGTGTACACTGAGGCTGTGTATCTGCAGGTATATACACAAACATCAAATTACAGGTTAGTGGACTGAGAGAGAGTGCAGTAAGGGTGCAGAAAACACACACGCTCTGAAGCAGAAGCCCTTGGGAGAAGGGAGGGGTGGAGACAGTGTATTTCTTCTTGTCACAGCAGATCTGAATGAAACAACATCCAGCTGGCGTGTCCACTCAGATTCAATGTGTGTGTGTGTGTGTACAACTACAGGTCCAAGTCCACATTTCATTCATGTGTGTGTTTGTAAGCTGGCTGACTTCCACCCCAATTTTCTGGCAGGAAGGTAGCGAGTGTGCAGGTGTAGCTTTGCAAGTGTAAAAATGTGTTAAGTGTGTGTGAGCGTGTGACTTGCCTTGACATCCGAAGAAGGTGTGAGGACAAGATTCCCTTCCCTCTGTCATCTTCCAGTCTCCTCATTATGTAAAGTGCACTTTCGCTCCTCCTTCATCACATCAAGTCTTTTCTCCTCCTCCCATCTCACGCTTCAAGTCATCCCTGCTTCAATCTTTCATCCTCTTTGCTCCTCTGCCCTCTTTTTCTACCTCTCTCCTTCCTTCTCTTTCCCCTTCTCCTCTCTTTCTCTTGCCTTTTTCGCCACAGACCTCCAGTCTGTTTCGCTCCAGGCAGAAATTCCCAGCTGCACTTTCCTTCCTGCTGCAGTTTCCCACACATGAATCCCTCGCTTCTCTCCCTGTCACGCTGATCTACAGAGAGAAGCAAGTTCAGAAAGAGGCAGCGCTTGAAAAAAAAAAAAAACAAGTTCTTGCACAACTTCAAATGAGGAAACACGCAGGGAGAAATAACGCCTCCCCTCGTTCACAAGCCACCTTTTCTTTCCTCTCTCCCTCTCTGATTCCTGTGAAAACATACAGTGTATAAATCACGATCACTCCTCGCTGCCCGTTACAGCTCTAAAAGCCTTAAGCAGCTTTATACTGAAGCAATGAAGACCTCAAAGGGCATTTCCCAGCCTGCATCTGCGCTGTTGTTGCTGTGGAACATCTGTCGTCTGCTTGTGTGTGCGTTGTTGTTGTGTGTGTATGTGTGTGTGTGTGTTTAAGTCTGGCAAAATTACGCATGAGTGTCTAGGAGTTGTTCTCCAGGGTGTTTTATCCTCTCTGAAGAGAGAACAGGCTGAAAGAAGTCTTTGCTGATGTTGGAAATTAGTGAAAGGAATCTTTAACCTGCCATTTAGCCAGATCGTAAAAGAGCTTCTGTTTTGCTTCCGCGCACACACACACACACACACACACACACACACATGCAAACCCACGCACACACAGGCTAAGTGAGTGAATGCCTCTTGTAAGGTTTTTCGAAGAACACAGCTACAAAAGACGCTTCTGTTGTTCTTTTGACCCAAATGCATGGTGTAAAAAATGTCTGCTTTCAGACCAGTGGAAGCCGCATTTTTTACAGCTGAATAAGCTTTCCATTTTAACTTTCTGTCAGTTGTACGTGGTCTCTTGAAATTGTATTTCCAAACTGGCTTTCATGGCAAAAAAATCCCTCAACTAAAGGTCCCACTGTCTCACAGACAACAAACAGAGAAATGTATGAGTATGTCATTTGGTTTTTATTCCACTGCACAGTAAAGGTAAAGATAAATACTTTTGGTTAAAAATGTAATCACTTAATATCAAAGAATCTGTGCGCATCAGCGGAGAGAAGATACTTCTGACAACGCAACACATTTCAGTAACGCTATGTTGTCTTACAGATGCCTGAGGAGGCAAAAGTGCAGTCAAGATGACTTGCCCTGTTTGTCCCAGCTGTGTCTGTTTGTATTTATCCCAGAGAAACAAACCCTGCCATCTCCCCCGCTAAAACATCCAGACCGGTGCTTAAAATAACCCGGTTTTTAGGGATGAACGGGCAAGCACATGCAAAGAAGTTGCAAAATTGAATATGGGAAGAAAGCAAGCGAAAATAGGGCACAAAGTCCTGCGTCACCAATTTGTGCAATTCAGCAGACCTGTGATGATACAGGATGCAGGGCTGGGCTGAGATAAATGGGTGAGATGGCTCAGATGTCTGTCTGGATGTCTGTCTGAACAACCCAGAAGTCTCAAATATCAGGAAACAAAAATACAACAATAAGGGTCCTGTGAAGCTGCTGTTTCACAAACACAAAGGAAACACACATAGCTAAAATTTTAAATCAGTTGCTCACCATTCACCTGAGTTCAGCATGAAGACTGGAAACAAGGAAACAGCTAGCCTGGCTCTGTCTAGGTTAACATAACATTATGAGCTGGATTACAGACCATTTTTTTGCTATTCTGTTGCTAGGGCAACAGCTTTGGTCCCTGTTTACTTCCTGTCAGTCAACTATTGAACCATAAAAGAAGAAAAGGTCATGATGTTTGGCACCACTTCTATTGTTGTTTAACCCCTTACTGGAAAATCCTTCTAGCAAATTAAAAAATGCATATTACGTAATGTTTTTTTAATGTAAATATCTGTATTTGTTTTTCTTGTTATTGGATTATGGCTCTGTTTGTCAGCTGCATCTCAGCCCCTGTTGGGTCCAAGATAACTAACCTATCTCCTGTTGGGGATACATGTATTTGTTTATCAATGACTAACCAAACTTTAAACTGTATATGATATTTATTAATGTTCAGAAGAGCTAACATTAGACAATGTATCCTATTATTGTCAGCAAGTGGCGCTACTTGCATAATTATTATAAATCCAGCCCTTTATCACTTACTGGTACTTGTTATGTTTACATTGAACTAAGTTAGCATTTGCACTTTGTTTAGCTAATGTTAGCCAGCAATATGTGTGTGCTAGCTAATACATGCTAGATGACTAACATTAGTATTAAAGTAAATCACTGAGGCAAACTGCAAGGCATTATAGCCTAAGCCCTAGTCTTAGTTTGGTCAATATTTACCTACCCTAACTGACAGGCCATGTCATCGAGTCCAGCCCGAATAAACTGCTCTGGTTATAATTACAGTCAGGTCAGTTATAACAGGTCGGACCTGCCCTGTTTGCTTATGCATCATGATGTCATGTTTGCCATCTTGGAGCAAACAGTAGCTTTAGACAGATCTGTGACCTGTTTTAAGACCAGTAACAAGAAAACAATGCGCATGTTTGGATAAAAAACATTAGTCAACATCATGTGATGTGTGTTTTTAATCTGCTGGAAGGTTTTTCTGTTAAGGTGACACAGGATATGGGACTTGAGGATACAACAAGATATGATGTGTGATAGTATAATTTGTCGTGCCCGCCCCATGAACTACAATAGAACTGATACCAAAGTCCGGCTCCTGGAATGCTGTCACTGACGTCATGCTCTTCTCCTTTTTTTATAGTTTTCTTGTCAGCTACTGCATTAAGAAACACTTCAGCAACAATCACTTCTTGGCAGACAACTGTCAATTTATTGTAATTGCGGAGACATCTGCCATCTGAAAACTTTTTCTTAGGTGACTAAAAGTAAGCATTTGCTCAACACTGGGTTTTCTACCCCCAAATTATTGTAAATAAACATTGCAATTCAGTCTCATAGACTTGGACTGGGGCACTAACTTCCTGGGGTCTTTGCTGGTTGCCTGGCAACCTCATAGTGACCTCAAAACGTAAGGGGAAGTGACTGCAGAGAAAAAAGGAAAGAGGCTAGAAGGTAGTCACCAAATGAAACTGGCGTACAAGTATCAATGCGTATGTTAGCAGCTAGCTAACATACGCAAGGGGGGCGGTTAAGGATACATCTCGTTTCTTATAAGATTGCGTCTTCGTGTAAAATGAATTATTAAGTAGATTATTGCTGTGACTGTCCTTGTATTAATTTGCTACAATGTCACGTTGTGGTCTGGTTCAAACAACTGTGTTGAAACCCGAGTGTTGACTCTTCTACAGTATGCCTGGGTTGATGTTTGGTGACTACATTTTAGTATCTACCCATAAATAGCACAGTGCACTACAGAGCTCTTCCATTGGCACTTTTGGCTGTGCAGAGTCAAACCATTCCACGTTGATTTGCATCTCCATGACTGGTTAAAAAGTGCCAAGTTGGGCCAGGCTGCAATGAGATGGACCAGGCGCGACCACCTCCAAGCGGGTTGCTGTGATGGCAGATGGGCTTTCTCATCTTTATTTAGTGTCAACATTCAGTGATGATTCAGCGACATGTTTAATGTTTGCTACTGCCAGACATAGCAGATACTTCTTCAGTTTCATCTGCATCGAAAAAAAAGCAAAGAGAAAAGAGAATGGCAAGCGTTTGGTCTGTGGATGAAACACAAGCCCTGCTTGCTGTTTAGAGCGAGAAGACCGTGCAGGCAGCAGATGGGCATCCGGCGTGCATTCGTGCGGTGCCAAGAGAAAATTAAAAACTCCTCCAACAGTACAAGAAAGTTGTTGACCACAATAACACCAGCAGGGCGGACAGAAAAATGTTCCATGGGTTCACAAGTACAAGTTCGTCATCAGTTAAAGACAAACCTTAAAGCAGGTCAGGCTGTTCTCATGCACTGTTAATCCTTTTTCCTACAAAAAAGTAATGCACCAAAATTTGTACATATCTTACATAATCATGAGCCAGTAATATGTGCGTAACCAACAAATTTGAAAGGCTGCAATCATATGACCAGTGTGCTAACAGAAGTAAAGTAGGACACAGATTGGGGTGGTGAATGGATCACAAAACACAGGACTTTCCCCAAGGACTTTTCCATTTCCTTGGATGGCAAAGGCATGACCCAACTTCCTTTGACTTACTCTGCCTCTTATTGGTTTACTCTGACATTCTTACCCTAACCCTAACCCATCCCACTCCTCTTGCCTAAACCTAACCAACCCCAGCAACGAGGGCAATGAATACAAGCCAATCAGAGCAAGAGTAGGGCGGGTCATGCAAGTTTGCATCCTCAGGAGACTGCTGTTAAGAACTGTGTGAACTTTGAGTGAACTTTGAGTCATTTTAAGGTAAGTCGTCACCATGTTTTTTTTCCTAAACCTAACCACAGTAACTTTACTTGCCATGTTTATGTTACCATGTTCCCTAAAGACACCTAACCATGTTTCCTTTCCTAAACGTAACCTTCATAACTTTACATTAAGTATCTATTAAGTATGTAACTTTATGCTGAGTACATAATGTCAATCATGGGGTGCTAAGTTGTAGGATATCATATGAA